>CAUYLG010041745.1:0-20766 GCA_963573385.1 Cacajao melanocephalus
TATATTACACAGTTAAAATATCCACTCTGGTCTTTTATCCACAGTAGTCCTGGGATAGAATTGATAATCTCAGCCAATATCAAATTAGTTTTGCTTTAAGTAAAGAGCCAGAGAGAATAAAATACCTAGGAATGCAACTAATGAAGGATGTAAAGGACCTCTTCAAGGAGAACTTATTTTGACTTTTTAAAGCAGTCAGGCCTCTCTTATAGAATAGTTGACAATCTATATTGGTCTGATTGTCTCTTCATGGTGTCATTTAACTTGTGTGTGTTTTTCCACTTGGTCCTGTAAACTGAAATTTAAGTGTGAATTTATATTCAGATTAAGCATTTGGGGCAAGTACAATTCATAGGAAATGGGAACTTCCCATCACACCAGGTAGTAGAGGTTGTCCATTTGTCATACTCTTAGTGATGCTGAATTTCATCCCTTGAGGGAAGGAATGGCCATCGTATCTTTCCATTACAACAGTTTGTCCATTTGCAATGAGCCAGGAATCTGTGATAGTCTGGCACATGAATATACTGTTTTCCCAACGAAATTTCACCTGGTAGTTTTGCCATCCATTGGCAACTTTGAAAGAATTATTAGGTTGGAAATTGAAAAAATGGTCATTTTTTTTTTTACTTTTTAATTAAGAAATAACTTACATGGCAGTAAAAATTCACCCTCTGTTCTGTAATTGTTTAGATCTTGACCCATGTATACATTCATGTAACCACCACAACCATTAGGACATAGAGTAGTTCCACCATCCCCTCCAAATACCTCCATGTCAGCCCCTCACCCAGCCCCAGCCCCTGGCGGCTACTGATCTTTGTTCTGTCCCTTTAGGTTTGCTTTTTCCAGAATGTCACACACCTGGAATTATACATTGTACAGCCTTTGGAGTCTGGTTTTTTTCATTTAACACAATGCATTCGCAATCCCTCTGTGTTGTTCTATGCATCAGCGGTTTTTTCCTTTTTATTACTGAACACTATTCCATTGTATTCCATTGTATTCCAGCTTGTTTATTCAGTCCCACATTGAAGGACAGGTGAGTTGTGTTCAGTCTGGAGCAATTCCAAATAAAGCCGTAGAAATATTCTCTTCCAGGCCTTTGTGTGAACAGAAGTTTTCATTTCACTTTGGTAAATACTTAGAAGTAGAATGGCTGAGTTGTTTAGTAAATGTGTGTTTGACTTCATAGGAACCTGCTAAATGCTTTTCCACAGTGGCTGGACCGTCTTGTGTTTCTCCCCACAGTGTATCAGAGTTGAATAATTGTTTTTAAATTCTGTCATCCTTTATATTTCTTAGCTGGCATTCTCCCATGATGAAAAGCATTTCCTCATCAACTTGAGATGAACCACTGATTGGTTTATCAAGGCAGAGTAAATGCTGATTTTTCCACCTCATTACCCATTTCTAGAGGAAAGAGTTTTACAGTAGACACTTCCAGATCTCCTCTTTTTTTGTCATTCTCCTTTCTTTCTTTTTTTTTAGACGGAGTCTCCCTCTGTCACCAGGCTGGAGTGCAGTGGTGCGATCTCAGCTCACTGCAACCTCTGCCTCCCAGGTTCAAGCAACTCTCCTGCCTCAGCCTCCTGAGTAGATGGGACTATAGGCATGCACCACCATGCTCAGCTAATAGAGACAGGGTTTCACCATGTTGGCCAGGATGGTCTCAATCTCTTAGCCTTTGTGATCCACCCGCCTCGGCCTCCCAAAGTGCTGGGATTACAGGTGTGAGGCACCTGGCCCTCCCTTTCCTTTTTATAACTGCAGACTTCGGTATTTTTATTTACTCCACATTTTACGATCACTTACATTTATCATTCTTAATAATGCTTAAATTCTTCTAAATTCTTCCCTAGTGGGAAGGCTGTCAACTTAGTCCTTAACCTTTTGACATGGCTTCATTGGGTTTTGACACATCTTTGCCATCTGGCGCAATAAGATTCCCATTCTCACCTTGAACTTTCCTGAATCAAGCCTAGGATCAGCCATTCTCCAAAAGATGGGGTTCCTTTTAATAGCCTTTAGAAACCCATTCTGGGCAGCAGGGGTCTCGTGGCTACTGGACACCCATCACCTCTAGGTTCCTTCATTAGAAATACATGCATACATAAACACTTTAAATCGTTAACTAGGAGCTATGCATACGCTGAAATGATAGATTTATACCAATAGTCCCAATTAATATTTCCCCTTCTTAATGCTTCTTATTGTTTAATTTGCATTTCTTTTCTTTTATACCCAAAACCTCGATTTTTAATACCATTAACATATTTCCCCTTTTGCTTGGGACTACAGGCACGCCCCCCCATGCCCTAATACAAACAAACTAATTTCAAAATTACAGCGCCAGCCTTGCAACTCCTAATAAAACTACTGAGGAAAGCTTAAGATTTCCTTGCAGTTGTTTTGACCCTCACAATATTTCCCATAAGGGATGTCTAATCAGAGCTTTAAGGTCAGAAGTCACTTGAAATAATTATTTCTTGGTATGGCTACGTTTCCAACTCGGTATACAGCTAGGTGTATTTGTTTCCATTCTTTTTAATTTTAGAATTGGACATGAATATACTTTACTTTATTTTTTAGAGATAAGATCTTGTTTTGTCACCGAGGAAGAGTTTCATTGCAGCCTCACACTCCTGGGCACAGTCAGCCCTCTCATCTCAGGCTTCTGGGTAGCTAGGACCACAGGCGCACGCCACCGCACTGGGCTAATTTTTTTTTTAATTTTGTGTAGAGATGGAGTCTCACTATGCTGCCCAGGTTGGTCTGGAACTCCTGACCTCATGTGATTCTCCTGCCTTGGCTTCCCAAAGTTCTGAGATTACAGGTGTGAGCCACCGTGCCCGACCAATATGAATACATTTTAAAAGCTTTCCAAAGCATCTCAGTGTGCGGTCAAAGAGTGAGAAGCACTCACTTGGTCATTTGCTCTTTTTCCTCTTTTGCTCGCCCAGGAACGGCTTCTGTTCCATATCCTTTCGCTGAAACACACCTTTCCCTTAAAACCCGCTTCCTCCATCCACAGACCTTTCTTTGATCCCATGAGTTGAGAGTTGTGTTTCTCTCCTCTGCACTGAGGTGCCTTTTAGCCACTCCTGATAGGGATCCTGAAATATTCTACCTTGCTTTACAGTCCTCGTGTCAAGGGTTGGCAAACTTTGGCTGTCAGGAGCTAGATGGTGAATATTTTAGGCTTTGCAGACCACATAAATCTCTGCTGCATACTCTCTTCTGGTTTGTAACCCTTTATAATCTCAGCTAGCAGGACCTACAGAAACAGGTGCTGTCCTGAGATCTAGCCCTCAGGCCATAGTTTGCCAACACCTTCCTTATGTCATCTTTCTATTTCAGGTACTTTGCGGGCAGCAGAAATCTCTTACTCACCTTGTGCCTCACTTATAGCAGAGCACGTGAGAAAGGACGCTCACTAAATGTTTGTGAAACTCATGGACATATATTACAACTGTATCTCAGACTGACAAGACTTTGCTATTACTCCAGAAATCACAGCTATACTGAATAATAAAAAGACTACGTGTAAACCCAGAGCGTGACTTACAGACAGGAGCCTGTAGATAAGACCATACTCCATGCCCAGTCACTTGTCTTACTTTTGTCCGGGGGTGGGGAGAGGGTAGTGGTGTTTATGAGTACTTATCATGCCAGAGTTGGGGGTTCTTAAAACTAAATAGGCCAGGCATGGTGGCTTACACTTGTAATCCCAGTACTTTGGGAAGTTGAGGTGAGCAGAGTGCTTGAGCCCCAGGAGTTCAAGACCAGCCTGGGCAACAAGGCGAAACCCTGTCTCTATACACATATCTATATATTTTTTTGAGAGAGGGTCTCATTCTGCCACCCAGGCCAGAGCGCAGCAACACAATAACAGCTCACTGCACCCTCGACATCCCAGGCTCAAGTCATCCAAGATGTTTTATACTTTTAGTAGAGACAGAGTTTCCTCGCGTTGCCCAGGCTGGTCTCGACCCTCTGGTCTCAAGTGATCCTCCTGCCTCCACCTCCCAAAGTGCTGGGATTACAGGATTGACCCACTGTATCCAACCTACAAAAAACTTTTTTAAAAAATTAGCCTGGGCTGGGCACAGTGGTTCATGCCTATAGTGTCAGCACTTTGGGAGGCCAAGGCTAGAAAATCACTTGAGGCCAGGAGTTCAAGACCAGCCTGGCCAACATGGCAAAAACCCCTTGACCAAAATACAAACATTGGCCAAGGCGGGTAGATCACAAGGTCAAGAGATCGAGACCATCCTGGCCAACATGGTGAAACCCCGTCTCTACTAAAAAAATACAAAAATTAGCCAGTGTTTGGCACACGCCTGTAGTCCCAGCTACTTGGGAGGCTGAGGCGTAAGAAGTGCTTGAACCTGGGAGGCGGAGGTTGCAGTGAGCTGAGACTGTGCCGCTGTGCTCCAGCCTGGTGACAGAGCAAGACTCTGTCTCAAAAAAAAAAAAAAATACAAAGATTAATCGGATATAGTGACGCATGCCTGTAGTTCCAGCTACTCAGGAGGCTGAGGCAGGAGAATTGCTTCAACCTGGGAGGTGGAGGCTGCAGTGAGCTGAGATCATGCCACTGCACTCCAGCCGGTGACAGAGTGAGACTCTGTCTCCACAAAAAAACATACTAAACACAAGTATCCAATGGAAACATTTCCTGCCTAAAAGTGTACAGGAATAGAGAAGATAGCAGAGGTGGGGGTAACTAAACTTCCCTCCTTATAACCTAAAAAGTGGCTCCCAGTACCTGTAAAGGTATTACCCCTCTCCCCAGGGGAAGATGCCAAAAAGACGAGAAGGAAGCTCCAGTTTCTAGACGCTTCCATTTTCGCGTATGTCTGAAAGAGGAACAAGATGACTACCATCTGGAAGAGAAAGGAAAAAGACCTGTGGCTGGCTTCCAGTGTTTCAGCGCTCTGAGTTTATTAGGGCTAAGGAAAGGAAAATAGGGCATGAGGAGTATTACGAAGGAGGCCGGAGTGTTATACTAAAGTATCTTCCCTGAGCACCTTCCTGAAACAGCTCCTAAACGGACACCTCGGTGCAAAATGCTACTTTCACTGACAGAAAAAAGACAAAAATCTGGAAATGCTTTAAAAACAAAACCTGTTGTCTATGTTTCAGGAAGTTTCTACTGATTCTAAATTTTCACCTCTGATCTGAACCCTGATGGCCTGGTGATACTACTTTCTCCTGGGACCTCCATCCTAGGAAACCCACCTCTCACTTAGACAAGTGGATGTCTTCGTGGTTGCTGCCACAGAATTTAAGAGTCCTTTATTTTTTTATATGGAGTCTCCCTCTGTCTCCCAGGCTGGAGTCCAGAGGTGCGATCTCGGCTCTCTGCAACCCCCACCTCCTGGGTTCAAGCGATTCTCCTGCCTCAGCCTCCTGAGTACCTGGGATTACAGGCACGCGCCACCATACCCAGCTAATTTTTTGTATTTTTAGTAGGTATGGGGTTTTCCCGTGTTTCCTAGGCTAGTCTCAAACTCCTGACCTCAAGTGATCCTCCCACCTTGGCCTACCAAAGTGCTGGGATTACAGGAGTGAGCCACCGCGTCCAGCCTGAGTCCATCTGAAGCATTTTTATTCTCAGGAAATTTATTTCCATTTGTAGTTGGGATGAAAAGTCTATGAAATCCATTCAAAACAAAGGTGTTTTCAACTACACTGTTTGAAGTTACAGTTTTGTTTCTTCCCTTATCCTGTGCTATCTTAAGCCATATGTTATTGTAAATTAACAGGAAAGAGGTAAAACAAATGGTTTATATGAATAGCATTAATCCCTTCAAGAGTAGTTTGTGACAAAAGCTAAAGACTGCACTCTTTCTTTTTAAGCTCAACCAAGTTAAACATCTGAACTATTTCTGCTGTCTCTTAAACATTAAGATGTAACACATTTGTGATGTTTGTTGACATTTGTTGTACTTTTGATGAACAATTAGCCTGCAAGAATATTAACAGGAAATTCCATTCATGAGATAAGCAGCTGTTCATGCAAAGCTTCAGCCAGATCATGGGACCGAAAATCTTCTTTATGCAACAACTACTGTTTGGTGGATAGTCAGCATTCCTTGCATGTCCAAAAGGAAATGCTTTGAAAATAACTTTTATGGCTAATTTTAACTTTTATATTTTCGCAAGGAGAAAATAACTTTCCTGGTTGATTTTGACTATATAGTTGCAGGTAGTAAATCACCATGTAAATTTATCACCACGTAAATTTATCACCATGTAAATTTCAAACAATAGTCATTGACAAATCTCTAGTAATTTCCAAATTATAATACAGAATCCTAAGATCCTAAGCCTGGTGTTAAGGTTCCGGATTCCACGGCATATCATAATGCATGGTTATATTATTCTTGAAATAAAAACCTACAATTGTATGAAACACTTTTTTTTTTTTTTTTTTTTTTAGACAGAGTCGTGCTCTGTCACCCAGGCTGGCGTGCAGTGGTACAAACACATCACACAACAGCCTCCACTACCTAGGCTCAAGTGACCCTTCTGCCTCAGCTTCCCCAGTAGCTGGAACCATAGACACACACCACCACGCTAGGCTAATTTTTAAAATTTTTTTATACTGACAGGGTCTTGCCATGTTGCCCAGGCTGGTCTTGAATTCCTGGGCTCAAGCAGTCCTCCTGCCTTGGCCTCCCAAAGTGCTGGGATTATGGGCATGAGCCACGGTGTCTAGCCAAGAACACTCTCTAATTCAAAAATGTTTCTTAGGCCAGGTGCCACGGCTCACACTTGTAATCCCAGCACTTTGGGAGACTGAGGTAGATGGATCACCTGAGGTCAGGAGTTCTAGACCAGCCTGGCCAACATGGGGAAACCCCGTCTCTATTAAAAATACAAAAATTAGCTGGGCATGGTGGCACACACCTGTAGTCTCAGCTACTTGGGAGGCTGAGGGAGAGGAATTACTTGAACAACGGAGATGGAAGTTGCAGTGAGCTGTGAGCTGAGATCGCACCACTGCACTCCAGCCTGGGTAACAGATCAAGACTGTGTCAAAAAAAAAAGTTTCTCTTCCATTTTTTGAGGTGTTAAAACATTTCATGTAATATTCACATTGCAATTTGTATTTAGCATTCACTAAATTACTGGAGATACAATTGCAAAGGCGTTTGGAGAGAGGTAAAAGACTGATAAATAACTATGTAGATAATTTTGCCATCACAGAAATGATGGCAGGTCTCTGGAAGCACTAAGGAGACAAAAATAGTTGTTCACGGAGGGGTAAGAGTTTTATCAAAGATTCACTCAAAGTCCATCAACCATCAGTCACCAACTCCTGAAGAACCTTCCTCTTAAATACCATCCCCTCTGCCTCTTCCTCTTTATCCCACTGTCCCGACTGCCCCGTCTTCTCCCATTTCCAAAAACCTATCTGCTTCCATCTAGCCTGCCTGCTTCTCATCGCTCTGATACACCATTAAAGTCCAAACTTTCTGGATCATGTGGCCCTATCAGTAGAAGATTTCTGAGCAGGCATCCCCAGTATGACACTTATTTATAAACTCTACACATGCACTGCTTGCTCTCACTCATGTGTAAGTATCAGTAAAGCTTAGTGTCTACCTTATTGTTTTTTAGATTAAAGAATACATCTGTATTCCTTTTTCTTGCATACATTTAGGGGTACAGGCCTCCCCTGTAACATGAGAGACCACTGCTCAAAACAGCTACAAGAGAAAAGTTTCTGAAATGATATCAGGTCATAATTGAGACCCTCTCTAAAGTCTTGCCATTATGGTCTTCGGCTTTGACTTTCAAATAAGCCCAAGGCCCTTCTGGGTTTCCGTTTTAACCCATGATAGCCTCAGACCTGGCTATAGAGCTAAACAGGGGCTGGCTCAGATGAACAGATGCACGTCCCATCCTCACCCTCATCCTCTTTCATGCGGATCCAGGCCTTTGCTGGAGTCCCACCGACCTTTCAGCAGGGAAGAAGCTAAGACAGAGCAGGCACTGCCTACTAACAGCGGTTCTTGACTGGCCTGTGCCAAGTTGTTTTCCAGCTGAGCGCACCCCTGAGGTTTAATTGGCCAAAAGTCTGAACTATAATTTTTCAGACGGATTACGAAGTGTCCCTTTTAAAATCCCATTTCCAGGAGTGTGAGGTGATTATATGACAGATAGGAAATGAGCCCAGTCATCTTTTACCTAGCTCCAACTGGCTAGAATAATCTACCATAAATCTAAAAGGTAATTGCAATATACATCCCATCACCTAAACCATTCCACATGGTTTACATGGACTCATGTAAATCATGGTTTCTCCCCAGCTTCATAAACCAGCTCTGCCTTCTATAGCCAAGTTCCCCATGAACCCTATCACCACCAACCCTGCCTTCCACATAGCAAATCTGACATTTAAGCTCAATTTCTCCCTCTGCTTCATGCCCACATCTGTTTACCAACACCTCCCCAACTCCGCCTCAGAGAAGCCTCTGAAATCCATCTCTCCTCCTCTGCCACTCATTCATCTAGGCCTGCGGCACGTCTTGCTTGAGGAATTACAATTATCTCCATCTTTGTCCTCCAGCCTCCAGGTACTCTGTTTTAGCTCAGCTGCCTAATTATTTTCTTAAACAAAATTTCAGCTGATATCCATATGCCTCTTAGTAAAACCTTTTTTTTTTTTTTTTTTTTTTGAGATGGAGTCTTGCTCTATCTCCCGGGCTGGAGTGAAATGGTGCAATCTCAGCTCACTACAACCTCCACCTCCTGGATTCAAGCAATTCTCCTGCCTCAGCCTCCCAAGTAGCTGGGATTACAGGCACCTGTCACCACACCCAGCAAATTTTTGTATTTTTTAGTAGAGACAGGGTTTCACCATGTTGGCAGGCTGGTCTCGAACTCCTGACCTCAGGTAATCCACCCGCCTCAGTCTCCCAAAGTGCTGGGATTACAGGCGTGAGCCACCATGCCCAGCCAATAAAAACATTTGAGCACACACCTCTAAAATGGGATTATTTAAAAATTATAAACATGCATTACTTCTCTAATATATTTTGCATATTGTAAAATTATATATATATATATATATATAAATTTAAAAGTATAACATGATCTCTTGTGTCATTGCAGGAAGTGATGAAACTGTCATATGTCCTGATTATAGTGATGTTAATATAATAGTTTACAATAACCTATATGTATGTGTTAAAATCCAGAAAACTGTACACCAATTTTAAAAACTCAATTTTACGGCAGATATATTTAGAAACTAAATTTTAATGAAAGTATGGGATAAAATACAAATTGTTGTGATGTAGTTGCCTGCTCCCAACTGGATTACCTTTTGCATCTTTTGAGAAGACACAGCCCATTTGGGGATCACTGGATCACAGGATTAAATTCAAACTCCTTAGACTGGCATTTTTGACTGCTATTGTAAAATAAATAGCAGTAACATCTCAAATCATTAAAGGCTTTTTGGCCTATTTTGCCATGACTCTACTTCTAGTTACGTGGTGTTATGGAAATATTGACAGTGAGTATGAATCATCGTGTGTGTAACTTAGAAAATAGAAGAAGGTTGTTCATGTTAGCCTTCTAGAGCATGTAATTGATCTAAATTTGCTTTTGTGACCTGCCAAACCTAATGACAGAGAAAGGCATGGGCTGATGGTGATAAGATTCGGGGAAGAGGGCCAGGTGCGGTGGCTCATGCCTGTAGTCCCAGCACTTCGGGAGGCCAAGGTCAACAGATCACAAGGTCAGGAGATCGAGACCATTCTCGCTAACATAGTGAAACCCTGTATACTAAAAACACAAAAAGCAATTAGCCAGGCATGGTGGCACGCACCTGTAGTCCCAGCTACTCGGAAGGCTGAGGCAGGAGAATTGCTTGAGCCTGGGAGGTGGAAGTTGTAGTGAGCCAAGATCACACCTACTGCACTCCAGCCTGGGTGACAGAGCAAGACTCCAACTCAAAAAAATATATATATAAGGAAGAAATATCTGCAATGCTAAGTAAAAGTCACCTATCAAAGCAAAGGACCCAGAACACTAAGAATATAGAGGAGGAGAAGCTTCACAAAAGAGGTTCAGGAGGGGAGAATGGGATGGATCCTCTCCCAGAATAAGTATCATTTTGTGTCAACCACTTAGTGTTGGAAAACTTTAAGCAAGCTACTTTACCCCAGAGTGGAGCAAAACCAGAAAACTTTATTCTTCTAATTTCATCAAGCCAGGCCCACATGATCTTCCTATTTACCAAGGTAAGGGTAACTTGTGAAAGACGTTGAATGGGCAAGTTGTAAATAAACTTACGAGTGTCTCCTGGGTAGCATGCCCTTCAGGATTATCTGATTCTACAAGGGCCTGCATTTTCCACTGTCTTTGAGCTATTTTACAACTCTGTAAGTTGTAGGAAATTAAAAATAATGCAAAAGATTCTTGTCCACAGAAATGCCAATGATTTTTTTTCACTGGAACAGGGCCGATCATACTGCCCTGTGAACAGTGACCACGTTTCCATCCATGTTTGAGATTCATTTCGACATTCCCAATTGCCTAAGTGTGTATTATTTGAATTTTCCTTTGAATCAGTTGTAACATCTTACTAGTTATCTCATTAACTGGTGAGTTAAAT
The DNA here is from genome assembly GCA_963573385.1 of Cacajao melanocephalus. Lineage (NCBI taxonomy): Eukaryota > Metazoa > Chordata > Mammalia > Primates > Pitheciidae > Cacajao > Cacajao melanocephalus. The sequence continues at coordinate 10,640 of CAUYLG010041745.1, forward strand.
AAAAGCTTTTACACATGTTCATTTTCATGAGCATCATGATTTTGCCTTTTTCATAAAAACCTATTCTTTAGCACCAAGAAGCCAGGAAAACCTGTGAGACTTACATGTCCTCTTGATAGGCAAGCAAAGAACCCAAAGAAATTTCCCTCCCATCATCTTTCTGTTTTGATGTAACAGAGCTACTGCAGTTTTGCCGTAGAAGGGCTTACACTTCTTTTGAAGATATCAGCTGCCACTGCCTTTGCAGAAAATTCTGTTAAAGGTGAAACAAATCAAAACTCTAACTGAAGCTTTGACATTCAAACCTACACTGGCTACCAGCAATTTAGCCTTTTTCTTCCCTTCACTTCCCGGTCTTCTGCCACTTTGACCCTGCACGCCAGCCTCTTCACCTTACTTAGGGTACTCCCTCCTCGAAGAATGAGTGAGGGTGGGGGCCACCCCTCCTTCTCATTCTTCAAGATCCTGTGGAAGAGTCACCTCCTCATGTGACAAAGCTCAGACATTTGCAGAAATGGCTACAGGACATTCACATCTTCTCCTAAATTTCCACCGAATTTGTCCAAATCTTTTCCGCTTAGATGAGACTGTTTCATGGGTTTGCATGAGTATCCAGTTCAGAAAGCTCATTTTTCCTAGCTGGCTCTAGCGTTTCACTTTGGGGATGAAACTATGTATAAGCGGTAGAAGGTGAGGCCTTGAGGATGGAATTTGGACGCAAACTCCCAAAATATAGTTCAACAGCTTTGTTTACTTAATAAAAGGGAATTAGATTGATGCAACGAGGGAGGTAAGGGAAAGCAGAGAATGGAGGAAGAAGAGAAGAACAGAAAAGGAGCAGGAAGAGGGAGGGCAGAAAGAGTCCTCATCGCAATAGTGATGGAGGCAGGCACAGTGGCTCATGCCTGTAATCCCAGAACTTTGGGGTGCCAAGGCAGGTGGATCACTTGAGGTCAGGAGTTCAAGACCAGCCTTGGGCAACATGGTGAAACCCCATTTCTACTAAAAATACAAAAATTAGCTGGGCACAGTGGCGTTCTCCTGGAGTCCCAACTACTTGGGAGGCTAAGCCATGAGAATCGCTTGAACCCGGGAGACAGAGGTTGCAGTGAGCTGAGATAACACCACTGCACTGGAGCCTGGGTGACAGAGCAAGACTGTCTTGAAACAAACAAAAACAATAGTGGTAGAATGAAGTTAGAGTTGTTGGAAACACCCAAGTAACAGTTTGAAGAATAGGGGAGTGTGTTATTCAAGTTTAGGTGGATTCCTCTGTGGTTCTGCAATATGCCTTTCTTGTCATCAAATTGCCAACCAAATTTTAGTGCAGAGAGCTGCGTCACATGCATTATGTTTTCCAGGAAAGAGCAAACAATCAAGGGTTGCGTCCCACATTTGTGCAGACTCCAGAAGAAGCTGGAAGCAGAAAACAGAGTGACTTGGAGTGTGATGGGAATATCCAGAAATTTTGGCAAACTCACTGAACTTCCACTGTCTGATGGACAAGGAGTTTGAGCAGATGTGATTTAGATCTGAGAAGGGATTGGCAGACAGCCCCAGCGGACACCTGGTTGCCTCAGATATGTGATCCTGCTGTATCCGGATCTCAACTCAGTTGAGATCCTGAACTAGGAACTCCTCAAAAACAAAAGGCAGAAGATATGTATCTCTCCTAGCAAACCAAAGTGCTTGCCTTATAACGAGTGATGAAAGAATGTTAATGGACCACTTAACAAATTTTATTAATTAATAAGTCCTTAAATGTCATTCATTCTACTTGATAGCCTAACATTCTTGTTTTTAGCCTAAGCTGTTTATTATCCGGAGGCACTTGGGCGTCTTGTATTTATTATATAATAGTATTCTATTTATATTATTATAATACTTATTTTTCTTTTTTCTGGGATTAAAATGCTCATTATTCTTTCATGGTATCAAGTAATGTATCAACCCCTTGAGGCTGCCATTGTTCTTAAGTGTTCTTAAGTCGCATGGAGTAGGGCCATCATGACCCAAAAAAGTTCAAGTTCACTAGAGGCTAGAATATGACCAGTCCCATAGGGACTGTTATGGGCTGAATTAGGTCCCCCTCACCGCAAGTCATGTGTCTCTACCCAAATATCACGTTGAATTGTGAGCCTCCGTGTTAGAGGTGGGCCTAATGGGAGGTGATTGGATTACGGGGTAGTTTCTAATGGTTTAGCACCATCCTCCAAGTGCTGTCTCATGATAGAGTTCACAAGACATATAGTTGGTTTTTTTTCTTTTTCTTCTTTTTGAGATGGAGTTTTGCTCTTGTTGCCCAGGTTGGAGTGCCACAGCGCAATCTCGGCTCACCGCAACCTTCGCCTCCTGGGTTCAAGCCATTCTCCTGCCTCAGCCTCCCTCCTGGTACAGGCATGCACCACCACGCCTGGCTAATTTTAGTATTTTTAGTAGAGATGGGATTTCTCCATGTTGGTCAGGCTGGTCTTGAACTCCTGACCTCAGGTGATCCGCTTGCCTTGGCCTCCCAAAGTGCTGGGATTACAGGCATGAGCCACCACATCGAACCCAAGATATAGTTGTTTGAAAGTGTGTAGCGCCTCTCCCTTCACTCTCCCTCTCTCCTGCTGCCATGTGAAGATGTGACTATTTCCCTGTCCTGTCCACCATAATTGTAAGTTTCCTGAGGCCTCCCCAGCCATGCCTGCTGTATAGCCTGCAGAACAGTGAGTCAATTAAACTTTTTTTAAATAAGTTACCCAGTCTCAGGTAGTTCTTTATGGCAATGTGAGAATAGACTAGTGCAAGCTTTTAAAGAAGTAATTAAAATAAAATGAAGTCTTAGATTGGGCTCTAAGCCAACATGCCTGGTGTTCTTATAAGAAGGGAATATCAGGACAGACACACAGAAGAAAGACCACGTGAGGATATGGAGGAAACTTAGTGATGTGTAAGGCAAAGCGCAGCTTCAGAAGCAACCAAACCTGCCAACACCTTAATCTTGGACTTTCAGCCTCCAGAACTGTGAGAAAATAGGTTTTTATTGCTTGAGCCACACAGTTTATGGTTTTTGGTTACAGCAACCCTAGTAAACTAATATAGGAACCATATTTTCCAAACTAAAAATTGAGACGTGGCTTGACAAGTACAAGTGATTTATAGACTCAGTTGATTGGAATACCGTATACTTGAAACCCAGCCATACCTAATTCATAGTTAATGCATAAACTCACTTCCAAACAGAACTTTACTTAATCCTAGAAAAATTCTTTTACTCAACTCTTTATAAAATCTTAGGAAAGGGGGTTCTATTCCCACCCGTGAAAAAATACCAAATCCGAGTTCTGAAACTGAAGTTTTAACACCATGCATCATTTTTACAGCATTTTAAAATCGAACTAAATACAATTTAGAGAGAACTAAGGGCAGAAATCCATGGATTTCATGGACTTTTCTTTCTTTTTTTTCTTTTTTTTCTTTTTTTTTTTGAGATGGAGTCTCACTTTGTCACGCAGGCTAGAGTGCAGTGGTGCAATCTCGGCTCACTGCAACCTCCGCCTCCCAGGTTCAAGTGATTCTCTGTCCTGGCTCAGCCTCCCAAGTAGCTGGGACTACAGGCACGTGCCACCACACCCAGCTAATTTTTGTATTTTTAGTAGAGATGGGGTTTCACCATGTTGGCCAGGCTGGTCTCGAACTCCTGACCTCAGGTGATACACCCACCTCAGTATCCCAAAGTGCTGGGATTATAGACCTGAGCTACTGCACCTGGCCTGGTCTTTTCATTCTTAACATATAAGTGTAGTTTAAACTGCTGTAAGAGCATACTGTTCTAGAAGAGAAGAAATCTGAGAATCCAGCAGGCCTTCAGGAAGACAAGACCTATAAGAAGAGCACAGGCCAGCATTCACATACTTAGGCCAACCACCTACATAATTAGAAAACACCTAGGTGTGGAGATGGAGAGGAATTATTTTAAACTAAATATTTTGTCAGGGCACAGTGGCTCATGCCTGTAATTCCAGCATTCTGAGGGGCCAAAGCTGGAAGATTGCTTGAGCCCAGAAGCTGAAGGCCAGCCTAGGCAGCATAGTGAGACCCTATCTCTACAAAAATAAAATTAAAAAGTTATCCGGGCATCGTGGCACATGTCTGTAGGCCCAGCTACTCAGAAGGCTGAAGCAAGAGGCTCCACTGAGCGCAGGAATTCAAGGTTACAGTGAGCCGTGAGTGTGCCATTGCACTCCAGCCTGGTCAGCAGAGCGTGACCCATCAAACACACACACACAAAACCTGAAATATTCTTAAGATCTAAATCAAAAAATGAGGCCGGGTGTGATGGCTCACACCTGTAATCCTAGTACTTTGGGAGCCCGAGGTGGGCGGATCACCTGAGGTCAGGAGTTTGAGACCAGCCGGGCCAACCTGGTGAAACCCCATCTCTGCTAAAAGTATCTGGGTGTGGTGGCACGTGCCTGTAATCCCAGCTACTTGGGAGGCTGAGGCAGGGGAATTACTTGAACTTGGGAGGTGGAGATTGCAGTGAGCCAAGATCGGGCCTGGGCAACAGAGTAAGATTTAAAAAAAAAGAATTGAAACTGGCCGTAGTTGTTGCTACAGGGCATGTTAACACAATGCCTGTTTTTCCCCTCAGAGCTGCAATTAAAAAAAAATCAAAGCTCTCATTTGTTAATGTACACTACAAAAATGCTAACATGTATATATTTGAACTCCTATGGGGAATTCAAAGAAAATAATGAAGCATGTGGAATCCTCAGCAAATGCAAGCCCCGTGTGAATTTTTTTTGCCTTTGCCAGAAAACTTCAGACTCACAGGCCTTATTTTAAAACGAAGTGTTTCAAATCTCTCCACAGGCAAAAGAAACACAGTTAAGTTAAAAGAAAAATTAAATTATGAGTGTTTCTGGAGGAAATACAGTTATTTGACCCTGGGGTGAGATGACAAAGTAGAACCAAATTTTTAAAATAGCTGAATTCACAAAGACAATGGAGAAACATTTTCAAAGCACAGCTAGAGAAAAACAAACTTCCTCAATTGTCCTTACAACACATGAAAAGAGAAAATCTCATACTAAATCTTCGAAACGTTACCCAGAAAACCCAGGTGTTCTCCGAGGTGGGAAGGTGGCTAGCTCCTAGCCTCATCTCCCCAGCAGCAATATCAAAACCAAAAAACAGGTCAGATGCAGTGTCTCAAACCTGTAATCCCAACACTTTGGGAAGCCGAGGTGGGCAGATCACGAGGTCAGGAGTTTGAGACGAGCCTGACCAACATGGTAAAACCCTGTCTCTACTAAAAATACAAAAATTAGCCCGGCGTGGTGGCACGTGCCTGTAATCCCAACTATTCAGGAGGCTGAGGCAGGAGAATCACTTGAACCCAAGAGGTGGAGGTTGCAGTGAGCCAAGATCGCACCACTGTACTCCAGCCTGGGTAACAGAGCGAGACTCCTTCTCAGAAAAATAAATAAATAAAATAAAATAAATAAACAAAACAGGCCGGGTGTGGCGGTTCATGCCTGTAATCCCAGCACTTTGGGAGGCCGAGGCGGGCAGATCACGAGGTCAGAGGTTTGAGATCATCCTGACCAACATGGTGAGACCCCATCTCTGCTAAAAATACAAAAATTAGTTGGGTATAGTAGTGCGCACCTGTAATCCCAGCTACTCGGGAGGCTGAGGCAGGAGAATCGCTTGAACCTGGGAGGTGGAGGTTGCAGTGAGCTGAGATGGCGCCACTGCATTCCAGCCTGGTGACAAAGCCAGACTCTGTCTCAAAAAGAAAAAAAGAGTGGAAGCCAAGCACAGCAGTTCATGCCTGTCATCTGAACACTCTGGGAGGTTGAAGTAGGAAGATCGCTGGAACCTGGGAGTTCGAGACTAGCCTGAGCAACATCGCGAGACCTCATCTCTACACAAAATACAAAAATTAGCAGGGTGTGGTGGCGCATGCCTACAGTCCTGACTATTGGGAGGCTGAGATATGAGGATCACCAGAACCTGGGAAGTCAAGGCTGCAGTGAGCCTTGACAGTGCCAATGCATTCCAGCCTGGGCGACAGTGTGAGACCCTGTCTCAATAACAACGAAACAACAACAAAAACATAGAGGTTTCCAAGGCATAAAAATAAATAAACACATTTTCTCAAAAAAGAAAATAAGGAAAAAACCCACTTGAATCCAAGGCGTGAAGTGCACAGAAGCCTCATTTAAAATGCTCCACCTCTCTTCAGGTTAAAACAGCCATCACGATAGGTGGGGCATGGAACAGCTTTGTAAAAGACAGGCTCCTGAGACAGACTCCGTGTGCTCGAAGCCTGCCCCCACTACTTAGCTGTGTCGTCTTGCGAGGTGCCTGAATGTCTCCAGCATCGGTTTCTTCAACTGTGAAATGAGAATTATTATAATTCTTACCTACAAGGCTAAAATTAGCTGATGTAGATAAAGCACTTAGAAAGGTGCCAGACACACGGTAGACTATATTCATGGGACTATATTCGTGTTGACTGCTATGATTTTGTGATTTTGTTGAAGTCCACAAACTCCCTTTTCTTTCCATCATCTCCTCTGGCTAGGAAGGATGTGGAGGGTCCATCATGAACCAGGCACTGTGTAAGATGCTGGTGATTTAAGATCAAAAGTCTCAATCCCTGGCCCCAATGATGCTCTCAGCCTAGTGGGGACAAGCATATAAGCAAGTGACCCACCCAAGCTCCAGCAGCGATTGCCGCCATCCACGAGTGGAAGGAAACAGTCCCTGGGAGGAGATTTACTTGAGAGACCCTTAGCTTGGAAGGGGAAGGGTTGCACGGGAACAGATATGTGCTTTAGAAAGATCCCTCTAGCAGTGTAAATACTGGGGGAAATGGAGCCAGGCTGACCTGGGAGACCACTCAGAAGCGCTCGTGGTAGTCCAGGAGCTAAAGACGAGTACCCATACTGATTTCTGCAGAAATGCCAGAAACATTTAAAAAACACAAGAGATGAGGCAAGGTGACTTACAGTGACGGGAAGTCACTGAAACAGACCAGGGTAACCATCAGGGCCCTAGCTTTGGTAAGCAAGTAGAGGATATTACTTTTATTGTTCTTTTTTTTTTTTTTTTTTGAGACAGTCTCGCTCTGTCATCAGGCTGGAGTGCAATGGCGCGATCTGGGCTCGCTGCAACCTCCGCCTCCCAGGTTCAAGCGATTCTTCTGCCTCAGCCTCCCAAGTAGCTGGGACTACAGGCGCGTGCCACCCGCTCAGCTAATTTTTGTATTTTTAGTAGAGACGAAATTTCACCATGTTGGGCAGGATGGTCTCAATCTCTTGACCTGGTGATCTGCCTGCCTCGGCCTCCCAAAGTGCTGGGATTACAGGAGTGAGCCACTGTGCCTGGCCTACTTTTACCTGTTCTAAAGGAGTACAGGAGGAGAAGTAGGTTTAGAGGAGAAATAATAGGTTGTCTATAGACAGACCACCTTGAACATGACTGATCTTGGAAGCTAAGCAGGGTCTGGCCTGGTTAGTACTTGGATGAGAGAAATAATAGGTTGAATTACAGGAGTCCTTAAAACATGCAAATAAATATATATACATATTTTGAGATGGAGTTTCACTCTTGTTGCCCAGGCTGGAGTGCAATGGCAGGATCTCAGCTCACCGCAACCTCCGCCTCCCCGGTTCAAGCGATTCTCCTGCCTCAGACTCCCGACTAGATGGGATTGCAGGCATGCACCACCATGCCCAGCTAACTCTGTGTTTTTAGTAGAGATGGGGTTTCTCCATGTTGGTCAGGCTGGTCTCAAACTCCTGACCTCCACCCGCCTCGGCCTCCCAAAGTGCTGGGATTACAGGTGTGAGCCACCGTGCCCGGCCGCGAGTAAATATATTGAGGCACTAGTTGGTTATTTAGAGTCTGGAGTTCAAGAGCAAGATCTGTTCTTAAGGTCAGAGTCACAGAGTAGCTAAGAGCAAAATGAAAATGAAAAATGCAGGTAGTCACCATGAGTTATTTATTCTGGGGCATGTGTAAAGGAAAAATGACAAGATGTAAAGTCGAGGAAGGTATTTTTCTAATGAAACCTGAAATAATAATGGATGCAAGAAAGGAATAAGGCAAGAGGGAGAGATTGAAATAGGAGAAAGATGGAATCATCAGAATGAGATCAGAGAGGGGATACGGGTGAGAGCATAGTTGGGCTGGATGCAGTGACTCACACCTGTAATCCCAGTGCTTTGGGAGGCTGAGGCGGGTCGATTGTTTGAGCCTAGGAGTTCAAGACCAACTTAGGTAATGTGGCAAAACCCTGTCTCTACAAAAATACAAAAATCAGCCAGGTGTGGGGCATGTGCCTGTAGTCGCAGCTACTCGGGGAGCTGAGACGAGAGGATTGCTTAGACCCAACGCATGGAGACTGCAGTGAGCTCCAATTATGCCACTCCACTCCAGCCTGCGTGACAGAGTGAGACCCTGTCAAAAAAAAAAAAACCTGAAATAATAATGGATGCAAGAAAGGCCGGGCACGGTGGCTCACACCTATAATCCCAGCACGTTGAGAGGCAGAGGCAGGCAGATCACCTGATGTCAGGAGTTTGAGACTAACCTGACCAAAGTGGATAAACCCTATCTCTACTAAAAATACAAAATTAGCTGGGCATGGTGGCACATGCCTGTAATGCCAGCTACTCAGGAGGCTGACGCAGGAGAATCGCTTGAACCCAGGAGACGGAGGTTGAGGTGAGCTGAGATTGCACCATTGCACTCCAGCCTGGGGGCAAAAAAAAACAGATTGTAGCTAAGAGGCTTCATTCAGATTCCTGAAACTGCAAGTCTAGGTTGGGAAAAGAAGGCATTCTCACCTAGGAACTCTTCTTTCCCTAAGAAATAGAAAATAAATCATTGATTTATTAAGTCATTCTTTTGATCACTATTTTCTGAGCTCCTACAAAATACCCTGGCACAACAGGTATCATCCTTGTCCCCCTGGAGCTTAAAAGCCGAGTGTGGCAGGTGTAGATCAACTGCCCACACAAGTAAATGCCAAATTGCAACTGTGATAGGTGCTATGTCAAATCACATGGTTCAATAAGAGTCTATAGTAAGAGGAAATTGACCTACTCAGGTGTCAGCAAAGCCTTCCTCTCTGAGTAGGTCAATTCCTCTCACTAAAAACTCTTTTTCAGCACAGGTCAAACCCTTTTGGCACAAGGAGAGCTTGTGGTTGATAAACTGGCATAATTTCAATTCACAATTTGAAGTCAATGAGAAGGGAAAGACAGGAAGAAGTCTTGGCCTGTGCAAAGGCCCTGTGGAAGCAGGGAGTACTGGAAGTCCCTGGATCAAAAGGCAGCTAGTGTGGCCGGAGCAAAAGAGTGAGGTGGAAAGTGGCGAAGGATGAACCTGGAGACATTAGTAGGACCAGGCGAGGTAGGGTCTTACAGGACATCCCATGGAGGTCCATCTTCATAGTAAAGTGCTAGAAAGTCATTGATGAGTTTTTAAAAGGGTAGGGAACTAAGCTCACATGATCACATTTGTATTTTATACATTTTTAGAAAGTTTTTACTTTTTATTTTTATTTTATTTATTTATTTATTTATTTATTTATTTATTTATTTATTTTTTGAGACGGAGTCTCGCTCTGTCTCCAAGCTGGAGTACAATGGCACGATTTTGGCTCGCCTCAACCTCCACCTCCCAGGTTCAAGAGATTCTCCTGCCTCAGCCTCCTGAGTAGCTGAAACTTACAAGTGTGTGCCACCATGCCTGGCTAGTTTTTTCTATTTTTAGTACAGATGGGGTTTCACCATGTTGTCCAGGATGGTTTCTGTGTGACCCCCCCCCCGGATGTACGACCCCCTTCTGTCGTCCTTTCCCAGTTGTCTAGTCCCAAGTAACACTCTGAGAGCCGAAGGCTAAGTCCAGGTTTATTGGGGTCTACGGGCAACTCGAGCAGGCGGAGAGAGGGAGAAAGGGAGAGCTGCGCCCAGCGGCTAGGGCTGGGCAATTTTATAGGGATGGGGAGGCCTGCAGTTGAGATGGCAATGAGTGGTTGGTGAATGATCAGGATGGGTGGAGAAGGGAGCTGTGTCGCATGGGGACTGGTTCATCTTTGGCGGGCTGGAGCTGTGTTGTAT
>CAUYLG010041746.1:0-13785 GCA_963573385.1 Cacajao melanocephalus
TTCCAGATTCATCCAAGTCCCTACAAAGGACACGAACTCATCATTTTTTATGGCTGCGTAGTATTCCATGGTGTATATGTACCACATTTTCTTTGTCCAGTCTATCATTGATGGGCATTTAGGTTGGTTCCAGGTCTTTGCTATTGTACACAGGGCTGCAATGAACATATGTGTGCATGTGCCTTTATAGTAGAAAGATTTATCGTTCTTTGAGCATTTTTTTATGTTTGTTGTCCTCATATATGTCTTCTTTTGAAAAGTGTCTGTTCATATCCTTTGCCCACTTTTGAATGGTGTTGTTTGTTTTTTTCTTGTAAATCTGTTTTAGTTCTTTGTAGATTCTGGATATTAGCCCTTTGTCAGATGAGTAGATTGCAAAAATTTTTTCCCATTCTGTTGGTTGCCGGTTCACTCTAATGATGGTTTCTTTTGCTGTCCAGAAGCTCTGGAGTTTAATTAGATCCCATTTATCTATTTTGGCTTTTATTGCCATTGCTTTTGGTGTTTTAGTCATGAAGTCCTTGCCTATGCCTAGGTCCTGGATGGTTTTGCCTATGTTTTCTTCTAGTGTTTTTTGTGCTGTTAAGTTTTACGTTTAAATCTTTGATCCATATGGTGTTAATTTTAGTGTAATGTGACAGGTAGGGGTCCAATTTCTGCTTTCTGCACATTGCTAGCCAATTTTCCCAATGCCATTTATTAAACATGGAGTCCTTTCCCCATTGCTTGTTTTTGCTGGGTTTGTCAAAGATCAGATGGTTGTAGATGTGTGGTGTTTCTTCTGGGGTCTCTGTTCTGTTCCATTGGTCTATGTCTCTGTTTTTAAGGTACCATAATTTTTAAAAATTCCATTGATATATAGTTTTGGAGGTTTATTGTTTCTACTATTATTTCATTTAATGTTGCAGTGGACATTTCTCTATATATGTCTGCTAGTTTGTATAATTATTTCTATAGGATAGATTCCCAGGAGTGTATCAAAAGGATACATGCAACTTTTATTTTGATAGATACAGCCAAATTACCCTTCAATCTACAACCCCACAACAACATATGAGAATGTCATTTATCTCCCGCCCTCCTCAACAATGGATGTTATAAATCTTTTTAAAGTTTTTCATCTGATAAGCAAAGGTGATTTTTAAAACTTATTGTTTCAAGTTGCCTTGATTGTTAATTATTTTCTTGTCATTTTATTGGCCATTTGCTTTCTTCTTTTATGAATTCGTTATGCATCTGCTTTACTTATTTTTATCAGGTTTTAGCCTTGAGTTGATTTCTTGAGATTTTTGAGGTATATATTGAACTTATAATAAACTGTACAAATTTAAAGGGTACAATTTGATAAACTTTGACATAATATATACGTGTGAAACCATCACCACAATCAAAATAATGAACATATCCTCAGAAGTTTTGTCATTACTCTTCATCATTCCACCCTCTTGCACCCCAACTTGGATCAAGGCAATCATTGATTTGCTTTTTATCACTACCGGTTACTTTGTATTTTCTAGTATATTATTGTATTTTGTTACTGACATATCATAGTTTTACATATATTTGGGGTACATGTAATAATCTGAAGCAAGTACACAATGTGTATTAATCAAGTCAGGGTAATTGGGCTATCCATCACATCAAATATTTATCTGTTTTCTTTGGGTTGGGAATATTACAATTCTTTTCTTCTAGCTGTTTTGAAATATATGACATATTACTGTTAACTATAATTTCACTACTGTACTATCAAATACTAGAACTTATTACTTCTCTGTAACTATATTTTTGTACACATCATAGAATTTTATATAAATGTAATAATACAGTATATACTCTTGTTTTGGTCTGGCTTTTTGCCTCTTGCCATAATCATTTTAAGATTTATCCATGTTGCTGCTCTTAAGAGCTCTTTCTATATCATAAATATTAGCCCTTTTTCTGTTATATATAATGCAAAGCTGTTCTTGGAGTTTTGTCTATATCTTATCATGGATTTTGTAGCCTTTTTTTTTCTATAAGAAATTAAATTTAAAAATTTAAGAGTAATCTCCATAAGCACTCTGCTTCATGACATGATTTCTAGGTTTAGATTCATCATCAAAAAGCCTTCCTTATTCTATAATTATAAAAACATTTTAGAATTTCCTAGTACTTTTTTGGGGGGAGTTATATTATAGATTGACTTGGGAGAAAATTGAGACCTTTAGAATATTGACTCTTACTGTCCAGTTACATATGTTTCTCCATTTATTCATATCTTCCTTTAAGTGTTTCACCAAGATTTTATAGTTTTTAAATATAAGTTATGCCCATTTTTTGGTAAGATTATTTATAAGAATCATAAGTTTGGGACAGTTATTGTGTAATATTTTTTCCTACTATTTCTTTTGTTGGTTTTCTAATCAGACTGTAATGTACATTCTGATTGTTGCTCTGGATTTTATAAGCATAGGCAATACATACTATGTCAACTCAACATAGTCCTCATTTTGCACAGTTCCAATATCCACAAATTTTAGTTACTATATTTTAGTTAGTTAAAAAAACACACACGCATCTCCCAACGATTTGCTTCAAATTTTAGTTACCATGTTATGTTAGCCGTGAGTAATTGCATAAAGAGCACATTCCCTAGTCAGTGCACAAAGAACAGATGAGCATCATGATTAGTGCTCAATCACAGTACTTCTTCCAAAATCTGTCCATGATGGGTCACTCCATATCTTATTAAGTGCACACACAGACAGCAGAGCATGGAGTTGCATTGCCTTGTTGTCTCCTAGTGATAAATCCATATGACATTTAAGAAATAGGTACTCAAAAGAGGGAATTGGCCGCCAAATATGAAAGTGCAGCAAAATAATGAAAAGTGATAAGGGTGAAAGTGAATTTGAATCACTCATCAATGGGGTTATTGAAGAAATAATGTGTACCCTGTCACCATTCAAGAAACTCTAGACATGCAGCCAGAGAAACTCTGTGAAGGTGAACTTAACATAAATAAGGAAAGGATGATTAAAGGATGATGATGTCTCAGAGGAAATGACACCGACACAAATCGTCCTCTTAAAGGAATTCTCAGAGATACTTCACAGCATTGAAAGCACAAAGGATGAAGGTCAATAACATTTTTATTTATTAATACTATAAATATATAATTTAAAAGGAAATAGTTGCCAAAGCAACAATAAAAGCAAATAAGTTCCCATAAATAAATCTAACAAAAAAATAAGCAAGTTTTAAGAAACCATAGGCTCATCACTCTTTACATGTATGAAAACTTAGAGCTGTTTGGCCCCACCTGCAGACACTTGGAAACAACACCTGCAAAATCTGCAGGAAGGAAGACCCTGGGGGATGGGAAGGCAGGGTGCTGAGCAGGCCTAACATGAAGCTGAATAGGTGTACCATCAGGAAAACCTCAATTTTCTACTGCTCCTCTTTTACAATACTTTGCAATCAGATGACTATGGCCCATTAACAATGTGGAATGCTATCTGAAGTGTCTACTGGAGGCTTCTCTTTAGGCAACCTCCTGTGGCATTTTGGGAACATCTTTTTGTCTCTAAACACCCTCGATATGCAGTTATCAAGGTTCACCCTTCATCTTTTATGCTCTCAAAGACATAGCACTGTCTGGGTAGTGTCAGCTAGAGAGTATTGTTGCAGTAGTGGAGGATCTTGTTCAAAGCCCTTGTTCATGGCTGCTTACACTTGCCCACTGCCATTCACTGTCAGCTCGGCAGCAAGGAACAAAACTCTGCTTAGGCTTCCCCACTTCCAAATCCAATCTCTGTTCGCAGATTCCAGCCCAAGCCAGAGCCCTACCTAGTAGAGGACATAGATGAGCCAAGGCTATCATGTAGAAACAAATATAGTTTAATGGATTTGTTTGTTTTGGCATTTTGCATTATATGAAGTCACATTCAAGCATTCCAATGCTCTCTCTCTATTCTCGTCCTTCTAAATCACCTTCTGAGAAGAGATTATTCCTCATCAGGAAAAGAGGCGAGTAAAATGGAATGGTAAGGAAGAAATGTGAAGTCAAAAAAAATGTAAAATATAAAGAATGAAAAACATGCGTCAAATTATAGGTATCAGGAGTGGGCAGATAATATATTTTAAAAAGCTGCCAAGAGATAAGAAAGGGACAGAAAGAAGTTGGAAAATTAATGATGGTAAATATGAATCTACATACTCATATGTAAAAAAATCACCTCAGTTAAGGTATTTTTAAAAATCTAATTTAATATGACATTGGCCCAAATCCCATGACCAGATTGATACAAAATTTAATTTCAGTCATATTGGAGCTTTCTGACCTTCCCTACCCCTCATCTCATGAAATATTTCAAGGGACTTAGAAAATATTATGGGTAACACCTTTCATCTTCAGTCTACTGTCGTTACCACTGATATTCCTATTGTCCTTACTAAACTTTTGGAGGGTTCTTCTATTTCTTTGGGCATGTGAATTTCTGCCAAAGCTAGGTGACCATTCAGCCAACTTTCCTCCCAAGTTCTATTGCCTTCCCCAATCCTACCTCAGGTCCCCATTCCTTGTGAAGCCTGCTGACCTCCAAACTCTTCTATGGCTTTAAAAACTCCACCTTTTCAGCTGGGCATGGTGGCTCACGTCTGTAATCCCAGCACTTTGGGAGGCCGAGGTGCGTGGATCACGAGGTCAAGAGATCGAGACCATCCTGGTCAATATGGTAAAAACCCTGTCTCTACTAAAAAAAATACAATAATTAGCTGGGCGTGGTGGTGTGTGCCTGTAGTCCCAGCTACTTGGGAGACTGAGGCAGGAGAATTGCTTGAACCTGGGAGCCGGAAGTTGCGGTGAGCCAAGATCGCAGCATTGCACTCCAGTCTGGGCAACAAAAGTGAAACTCTGTCTCAAAAAAAAAAAATTCCACCTTTTCTCCTCTCTCTCAATCCTCAAAAATCATACAGTTTTCTCCATTACTTGCAAATATAATCACTTTGTGAGCTCAGGCTATTGGAAAACAAATGACACAGAGAGAAAGTTGTCTATGTAGAACTCAAGGAACCTAAGAGGTCTGACTACCTTCTTGGAGCTGAGGGATTGGGAAAAACTCTGAGAAAAAAATACAAATGTATATCTCAACAAATTGTCCTTTTGCTGAGATATCAAGGGAACCTTGCACAGCCTCAGCCAGCTTCGGCACCTTGATAAGGCACCAGATGGATCACACAGGGATGGGTACTTGTACTTCCCAGACTCAAGAACAGGGCTGTAGGAATGAAGACCCCTGTCCAAGTACCCCTGATTCACAGTGTTGGCAGTACAATGCAGTGTGGCCAACTCTGGATAAATAACCACTCACTACCATTGGCACTCACCAAAACCCCACTGTTAGCTATGGTTTATAGCTCAAAAATCCAGTGAGCTCTGAAACTGAAGAATAATGGTGGAACAGTACTTTGATTTTACTGGTTCATGCACAGGACAACTGTTCCAGAGAGACTCCTCAAGTCACCTATTTCCAACCAGAGAGAAATATAACATCAGCAAAGACAACCAGGATAATCACCTTTGAGGTCGATTAACCTGGAAGGTTGCCCTCTCCTGAGGGCAGACAGGGAGCAATGAATTGTGGGGGAGCTAGCATGTGGTAGGGCTCCCTGGCTCTTTATCTGACATTTAAGTCTGCTGGCCATGGAAGCAATAAATACAGGACCACAGCAACTTCCTGTTGGCTGGGCTCTATCCGCACATTGGAAACTAATAGGGAAGCTGAGGCTATGCTCTATGTCCTTCAGATGGAGGTGAGGGGTAGGAAGAGAGGGAAGCTGCTAATGAGCTGCTGTGACCCAGCCTGCAGCTTATCAGCGGAGAGAGAGTTTTCAGTTTATTCTGAATGGTAACTCCAGGTCTTGGGGCTTACCGAGAGGTTTTACCAGGAAGAGACCACATGCTTAATAGATCTTAGTTGTACATGAAGAAGACAATGAAGGTGAGGAAGAAAAGCAGTGAAGAAAATAAAATCAGAAGTGGTTGATTTCTTTTTATGAGAAGACCAAAACTAATATTCAAAAAGGAAATACTCTAGGAAGTAAAAGTGCAAACAAGAATCTAAGAAAACCAAGAAGAACGGTACATATGTGGGCCTCTTTGCAGCTACTTCACAGTGGGAAAAATACCTGGGGGTTATTTTCACAGTTTCAGGAAGCTCCATAATGTGAACATTTTATTTTATAAGAAAGCATTAATATAAGCTGCTTCAAATGCTTTGATGATCAAGGGAGGTATAAATAAGTAATTAAACAAATATAATTTAAAGTTATCTACCATGACATATATAAAACATATTTATCTTAGAGATGTTGAGCATATTTCCTATATAATTTCTGCAAGCTTTAAGGAACTCACCGCAGGATTTGACTGGCTTAGAATCTTTCATCACCATTTGCAACCTGGAAATCTGTCTGTCCTGTAGAGATCCTTGTTAGCTGTATGTATTAGAGTAATGCTTGCTCCATAATGCATATTCTCATGAAGCAGGCTGAGGAGGAGGTATAATTCTCACAGGCTGATGTATTCAATGGATCAGGGTAAGGTTTAGGCAAAGTTCCCATTTTCCTATCTAGGTTGTGGATGCAGCAGGGCGGGCTTCTACCCCTGTACCTTCCGGGAGATCTGCTGGCAGGTTTCCAGCAGAAACTATAGAAGAGGCCCTTGACCTACTTTCACATGCTGCTGGGCTCACATTTGACATGACTTCCAGCATCTTGCTAATAATTGTCTTTACTCTCAGCTTCTGACTGTTTTCTCACTTTTTCTTGGCTGCCTCCTGGGATTACCTTCTGTTCATCCTTGGTTTGTGTTTTACTCTCTGGCTTTGGAATATCATCCGTTTTACTTGCTTGCCTGGTTCTCATCCCAGATCATCTCTGGCTAGATTCAATGTATCTTGTCTCCTCACCCGTTTTCTCAGAGGTGCTGTATTGTTTTTTCCTCTCATTTGCCTCTTTCTTCTATGCTACACTCTCCTTCTCAGCCTCTCCTTTATTACCTACACATTTAGAAACTAGAGACTGCCAGATATGTCATTTAAATTCTGCATAATGCCTATCTGTGTTACTGGGCGTTGTTAATTTCTCATTGAATATTTGTCAGAGTGAATATAAATCAAACTAATTTTCAAGCTACTCAATTAATTGTGATTATAAAAGTAGTTTGGTGAGTCAGGATTTTTTACAGAATGAAGTAGAATGTGATAGAATGGAAAATGCCAGAGGACATAGTAAAACAGAGTATTGTACAGTACTGTTTTGTGAAACTTGTGTTTCACAAAAGTTGGGAATCATAGAATAGGGTTATTTTTTAATACTGTAGGTCATAGTTAAAACATTTGAAAGCCATGAATTAGACTGCAGAGTGGGTTAGACAGAATTTACCCCACCCACCCAGGCCTTGTCATTAAGCAGCTCTATTCTGTGGTCATAATGATTGGCTGAGGAAGACACATGTGACATAAGCCAATCCAATCAGAGTCCTCCTTGAGATTTTTTTTTTTCCTTTGGTATCAGGAACAACTTTTTCTTTTCACTGGGGCGACTAAATTGATAGAACATGAGTTTAAGGTTATTGGTGGACATGTTGGAGAAACTTGGAGGCAAAGACAGTGCCCCTTGTCCCAATGTATCCCTGGACTTTTCCATTACATAAGGCAATGCATTCCTTTTTTGGCTTAAGATAGCTTAAGTTGGATTTTTGCTCTTTGCAACCAAAAATTCCTGGGTAATTTAAAAGAACATGATGAGGAGTGAGAAGAGCTGGATTTAGGCTTGCCAGTGTCACACACTAAATGTATGACTCTTGGAAAATCTCAAAGGCTATATAGCTCTCAATTTTCTTCTCATCTGAAATAAGAGGAGTGCATCAAATTGGTAACTCACAGTCCTTCTTGGCCATCAGAGTTCCCTGTGGAGCTTTAAAATATACAGATCTCTTAGCTCCATGTTAGGTTTTCTGAATCAAAATCTAGAGGAGTGTGGTACAGGCAGGCACTTGTAATTTTTTAAATGACCTTAGATGATTCTGATGCACAACCAAGGTAGTTAAGTGCTGAACTAGGTCATCTCTCTGTTTGTACCCCTAATACTCAGTGCTCTGTGATTCCTCAGAGATCACACAGTCTGATTGAATTTTCAGCTGTTGATATAGTGACAAATATAGAATTTGGACTCACTCTATTTTTGTTGAGCAGCCTAGGATGAATGATGTAATGTAAATGGGAATAATGACTAATAAATAAGTGCTATCACAATTCCTAATTAGCCTTATAGACAAGTAGCAATCATCACTGCATCAATTAAGTGTTCTTAGTGCAGACACTCACAAGATGGTCTGTCATCAGAGTAAACTCTTTTTTTTTTTTTTGATAAGTAGGGGGTTCAAGGAGAGAAGTGTTAAAGCAAAAAAAAAAAGAAGTGCAAGAAAGTTGATGATTAAATTTGCTTTGTGTCATTACAAATATTTCTAGTATCCAGAAGTGTCACATTACAGTTCTTTCCTGTGTCAAAGCACAAATTTAAATTAGAAATGTTAGACAAGCGATAATACAATGGCTTCCGTGATCTTTCTTAAGTAATTTTCTCTTGCGCAAAGATTTCATTCAGTATAGAAATGGCATATTTCTGTCATTAATAAAAAACACACAGAGATAAGTCTCATTACCCTTACAGATTTGTGTTTATTTTCCTCTTTAACATGCTTCAAGATAATTTATTCATCTGCTCATTGTTTTTCACAGGAACACTAACAAGACTAGCAGACTTGAAATGCTTTGTCTAGGAGAGTGCTTTCTTGGTAAATTTTCATTATGCTTCTCTCACTGATGCCCTTTGGTGGAAAATGAGTGAGTTATGGGATAGCTGCAGGAATGTATACATATCCTTCAAGTGCACATATTCATCAGTTTAACATTCTGGGGGCTCCAGGGCAGTGGCCACAGAGGGGAGAAGGATGTGTAGTGTGTGTTCTTGAATGATTGCTGAAGACCTTTGGGGAGGAGAAAGGAAGATGCGTGAGGACAGTCAAGTAGGTAGAATGGGGGAAGCGAAATAGGAGACATTTTTGCACCTAAGGAAATACTATTTTTGAAATGTTAGAGTAGCCTGTCAGCCTTGACAATTTTTTTCCAGGTTTTGAGGAAACTAGGGTGAGTAATTACAGGCAGTGGCTGTCATTGTCAAGATAGGTCTGTAATTAGAGAAACACAAAATATATCTCATTTAGGGGCATCTCAAATAGAGCCACTGGGTCAGCCATCAGTTGGAAAAGGTTAATAAAGTCAGAACAGCCAGGCGAGGTGACACTGAGGACTGTAGCAAAGGTCCGTGATAGGAGAGGATGTTCTTTCCTCCTTAAAGCATGGACTTTCTTTTAAAGCAAATTTAGAAGGAGCAGTCTGGAAGGGGAAATGGATCTGAATTGAATTCTGCAGTAAAATTGAAGGGAGGGGCAGGCAGGAAAAGTCTCACCAAGTTCCTGGGCATTCACTTGTCAGAGTTTTTAAATCCCAGTTGCTTTCTTAAGTTACTGGAGTAAAAAATACTTCAGTGGAAGAAGCAAGATTCTTTTTTTAGACTCATAATATAGTTAGAATCCATTTTTGCCCATGTATAAATCTTATAAAATGGTTTAAGCTGGGCAGCTCACTATCTAAGCAGTCAATGTTTTAATAAGCATAGAGTCAAAATCTTAACTACCTCACAATTTGGAAACACATAAGCAGCCTTTACCCACGAAGGCATGTAGAAAGCAAAGCATGTAGAAAGCCAGCATATATGAATTAAGGTGCAAGTTGGAGGATATGATCATCATTTATTTAATGAATATGATAAGCAGTTGGATGCAGCTGCCTTCAGGCATCTGGTATAGATTTATGGGTGTCCAGATAGACATCCTGAATTCTAATAAAGGCAGCTGATCAGAATAACTGATTGCACAGACAGTTGTGTTATGTGTGGTTTTCACTTCATTTTTAAATTTAGAAATGTCTCCCTTATTCTTATCACACCAGTAATAGGTGCCTAAGAAACGTATCTTTAGCTTTTTTTTGTAATTCACACCTAAAATGATTTTCAGAATGTAAGAAAAATCCAAGAAGTTTAAATTTTCTGCAAAGCCAGGTAATATAGTCTCCTTTTCTCCTTTCCTTTTCTCCTTTCTCCTCTCTCCTTTCCTTTGCATTTTATATTTAGGATGTGAAATCTCTCTAAGCAAAATATGACAACTACTTGAAAATTATGCTAAAATGTACTTTTGTTCAAGAAAGCTTTATTCACAGCCCCAATGGATGTGATCTTTAAATACTAACACCATATCTTAGTCTGAATATAAGAATAATTTTAGGAGGGGGAGGATCCAAGATGGCTGAATAGGAATAGCTCTGGAGTGCACTCCCCAGCGAGAACAACACAGAGGGTGAGTGATCACTGCATTTCCAAATGAATTATTACTGCCTACAGACCAGGAGATTCCCGGGCTGAAAAGCATCATGAGTTTCCAGCATGGCTGTTTCAGCCGGTGCAGCGGGTCTCCACACAAAAACTCAAAACAAATCTGGGCGGCCGTTTCAACTGGTGCCTGGAATGCCTGGAAGACAGAGCTACCCATTCAGGTGAAAAAAAGGGGGCTGAAATAGGGAGCCAGATGATCTAGCTCAGCAGGTCTCACCCCCACAAAGACCAGCAATCTGAAACGCTCTGGATTGAGAGTTTTGCAGCAAACACAGCTGGACCCGTGATGGTCCAGCTCTGTGGGGGAAGGGCATCCGCCATTACTGAGACAGTCCACCACTACCAAGGCAGTTCACCACTACCGAGGCAGTCTGCCATTACTGAGGCAGTCTGCCATTACTGAGGCAGCTCTAACTATACCTCTGTAAACAAAACTGCAAGAAAGTTCACACAGCAGCTGGGCAGAACCCACGGCAGCTCAGCAATGCTTCTGCTGGCAGACTGTGACTAGGCTACCTCCTTGCTGGGCGGGGCCTCTCTAAAAAAGGCAGCAGAATGTCAGGAACTTATAAATAAAGTCCCACCTTCCCAGGATAGAGAACCTGGGGAAAAAGGTGGTTATGAGTTCCATAGCAGACTTAAACCTATCTGCCCAGCACCTCTGAACAGAACAGTGGAGCTCACAGCTCAGCACTTGAGCTCTGTTGAGGGACAGACTGTCTCCTTAAGCAGCTCCCCGACTCCTGTATATCCAAAGAGACACCTCATAAAGGAGAGCTCAGGCTGACATCTAGTGGGTATCCTTCTGGGATGAAGATAATAGAAGAAGAAACTGTCAGCAAGCCATACTGTTCTGCAGCCACAGCAGGTGGCCCCCAGGGAACCAGGGTCTGGAGTGGAACTCCAGCAGTCCTACAGCAGAAGGGCCTATTAGAAAGAAAACTAAAAAACAGAAAGAAATAACTTCAACATCAACAAAAAGGATGTCCACTCAGAGATCCCATCCAAAAATCAACAACTACAAAGACCACAGGTAGATAAATCCACAAAGATGGGAAGAAACCAGTGCAAAAACGATGAAAACACCCAAAACCAGAACACTTCTCCTCCTCCAAGAGATCACAACTCCTCACCAGTAAGGGAACAAGGCTGGATGAAGAATGAGTCTGATGAAATGACAGAAACAGGCTTCAGAAGGTGGGTAATAACAAACTTCTCTGAGCTAAAAGAACATGTTCTAACCCAGTGCAAAGAAACTAAGAACCTTGAAAAAAAGTTTGACAAAATGTTAACAAGAATAAACAGCTTAGAGAAGAATATAAAGGACTTAATGGAGACAAAAACACAACATGAGAACTTCACGAAGCATACATAAGTTTCTATAGCCGAATTGAACAAGCAGAAGAAAGGATATCAGAGATTAAAGATCAACTCAATGAAATAAAATGAGAAGGCAAGATTAGAGAAAAAAAAGTGAAAAGAAATGAACAAAGCCTCCAAGAAGTATAGGATTATGTGAAAAGACCTAATCTACATTTGATAAGTGTACCTGAATGTGATGGAGAGAAGGAATCCAAACTGGAAAACACTCTTCAGGATATTATCCAGGAGAACTTCCCCAACCTAGCAAAGCAGGCCAACATTGAAGTCCAGGAAATACAGAAAAAAACAAAAAGATATTCCTTAAGAAGAGCAACCCCAAGACACATAATCATGAGATTACCAGTGTTGAAATGGGGGAAAAAATGCTAAGGACAGCCAGAGAGAAAGATCCGGTTATCCACAAAGGGAAGCCCATCAGACTCACAGCAGATCTCTCAGCAGAAACCCTACATGCCAGAAGAGAGTGGGGGCCAATATTTAACATCCTTAAAGAAAAGAACTTTCAACCTAGAAGTTCATATCCAGCCAAACTAAGCTTCATAAGTGAAGGAGAAATAAAATCCTTTACGAACAAGCAATTCCTGAGAGATTTCGTCACCACCAGGCCTGCCTTACAAGAACTCCTGAAAGAAGCACTAAACATGGAAAGGAACAACCAGTACCAGCCCCTCCAAAAATGTACCAAATGGTAAAGAGCATTGACACATTGAAGAAACTGCATCAACTAACGGGCAATACAACCAGCTGTCACCAAAATGTCAGGATCAAATTCACACATAAAGATATTAACCTTAAATGTAAATAGGCTAGATGCCCCACTCAAAAGACATAAACTGGAAAATTGAATAAAAAGTCGAAACGCATCCGTGGGCTGTATCCAGGAAGCCCATCTCACTTACAAGGACACACATAGGCTCCAAATAAAGGTATAGGGGAAGATTTACCAAGCAAATGGAGAGCATTAAAAAAAGCAGGAGTTGGAATCCTAGTCTCTGATAAAATAGACTTTAAACCAACAAAGATCAAAAGAGACAAAGGAGGGCATCACATAATGGTAAAAGGATCAATGCAACAAGAAGAGCTAACGATCCTAAATATATGTGCACTCAATATAGGAGCACCCAGATACATAAAGCAAGTTCTTAACTACCTACAAAGAGACTTAGACTCCCACACAATAATAGAGAGAGACTTTAACACGCCACTGTCAATATTAGACAGATTAACGAGACAGAAAATTAACAAGGATATACAGGACTTGAACTCAAATCTGGACCAAGCAAACTTAATAGACATCTACAGCACTCTCCACCCCAAATCCACAGAATATCCACTCTTCTCAGCACCACATCGCACCTACTCTAAAATTGACCACATAATTGGAAGTAAATCATTCCACAGCGAATGCAAAATAACAGAAATCATAACACTCTCTAAGGCCACAGTGGAATCAAATGAGAACTCAGGATTAAGAAACTAACCCAGAACCACACAGCTTCATGGAAACTGAACAACTGGCTCTTGAATGTTGACTGGATAAACAATGAAATGAAGGCAGAAATAAAGATGTTCTTCAAAACCAATGCGAATGAAGACACAACATACCAGAATCTCTGGGACACATTTAAAGCAGTGTCTAGAGGGAAATTTATAGCAGTAAGTGCCCACCTGAGAAGCAAGGAAAGATGTAAAATCGACACCCTGTCATCAAAATTGAAAGAGCTAGAGGAGCAAGTTTAAAAAAACTCAAAAGGTAGCAGAAGACAAGAAATAATGAAGATCAGAGCAGAACTGAAGGAGATAGAGACAAAAAAAAAAAAAAAAAAAAAAAAAAAAAAAAAAAAAAAATAAAAAAAAAAAAAAAACCAGGAGCTGGTTTTTTTAAATAAAAAAAAAAAAAAAAAA
>CAUYLG010041747.1:0-47711 GCA_963573385.1 Cacajao melanocephalus
TGGCGACCCGTGTGGCTCCTCCTCCGGGAATCTCCTAGTCTGTGGGCAACAAAAATTCGTCTGAAAGTGCGGCGTCCACTCGCTCTCTGCGCTTTCACTGGGAGCTACAATCCTGAGCTGTTGTTAATCGGCCATCTTGGATCTTCAACTATAAGAGATTTTTAACAAAATCATTGTCATCCAAGCCGCACAGTGTTCATCAGGCTTCAGCTGCAAAAACCAGTCCTAAAAGAAATACATTATCATAATTGAATAATCTTTAATTACTGATACCAAAATGAAAAACAGCAAAACAAAACCCAAACCCAGCTCTCAATTTATGTTTAGTGAGGATTACTTAAAGTTAATATCTTGTGGAAATAGCTCAGTAAATTTAATTACTCAGCAGTGGTGTCCCATAAATCTGGAAGTCAATAGCTAAGTCAATTAGCTGTTCTAGTCTAACTCACATTATCTCCACCTTCTATGGCGGCTTCTGGGTAAGTGTCTTTAGTGATCCAAAGCTGTTTTGTCATTGTGCTCAAGCACATGGAGATACTCCTGGGACTTTGAAAAGTAGTGACAGTCATAGGGAGACATTGCATTCCTCCTATGACCATCCATCACTATAGGACAGAGGGTAATGAAGCAAGGCACACCCGAGCCACCAGAGTCATGGGACTCGATGCAAAGTGGAAATCAATGAGGTGCAAACACTACGCCCATGAGGTCAAGGCAGCATTCACTCACTGCTCCAATTTTGTCTCTGCCCTTCAAGTCTGGATACAATTTTAAAATGTGTTTTAAATAAAGGTAAGAGTATGACATTTACAAAGTAAAAAAATGTAATATGGAAAAATATGAAGAAGAAAATAAAACTGCCTGTAATCCACAGATAACGCTCCATAGATAACTACTTTTAATATTAATAGTTTGGTGTTTTCTTTTCTGGTCTTTTTTAAACAAACACATATTTTTAGAGTGTGCATAGTTTCCTTTCTTGCTTTTTTATTTATAATGATGTCATGAACATTTCTTCTTGCCATTTAAAATTCATTTAATGGATGGTCAGTATTCTATTGTTAGGCTGAGTAACAAGTTAATTTATCCATGTTGTATTATTGGACATACAGGTTGTTCTTCATTTTTCTTTATATAAACACTACTTCTGGAAGTGTTGTTTTATATAAATATTTGTACTTTTCCCTGATAATTTTCTTAGAATAAATTCTAAGAAGTGGACTTTCTGGGCCAGAGGATTGCACACTTTTAGGTCCCTTTAGTCATGCTATTAAACCACTACACCTCTAGATACAGGACTGCCTTGTTTGGTTGTGCAGTTTGGACACTGTGCAAAGATACCTAGCTGAGAGGTTGAATTAGGGCGGAAATCCGCTCAGCAGTTCCCTTGCCCAGCCTTGCTCCCTACAAGTGTGACACCACAGAGAGAGAAAGAATTGCTTTCTACTTTGCCCGAAAGCTCCACCCCAGATTGTCATACATACCACTCCACCTGCCCAGAAGGCGTTTGTCTTTCCACCTTGGTGGCCTAAATAGGCATATTTTTGTAAATTGTACATAGGTACCGTATAAGTTAGCTAGAGGCTGGCTCAGGAGTATAATTTTTTTTAATTGAGAAATTGAATGGCAAAAATTGCGCTCTCATTAAAATTTACACTGGCTGTCTCTTTCAGGTGTTTGGATTGCCAAAAGCCATCTTTCAAACCACATCCACTGCTGTGTTGCATCTTCATATCAAAGTGCCTTCAAATCACTATTCTCTGGATCACAAAATTCTCCAAATTGGGCATTCAGCCTTATCACAATCACCTCCGTCCTGATCTAGCAATGTATGTGTTTCTTAGCAACCTCCTCCGTGAGTCCAAGCAGGGTTTGCTGTAAAGGTAATGTAGCTTATCCTTCCAGGCCCTTCCCAAGGCCTTAGATCTAATTTGGTATTAGTAACTTTTTAAAGGAGAGTCACCCAAATTGTATAATCTTCCAATCCTGCAAAACACAATTCACTCCTGAGTGGGAGCTACCCCTCTCAATTATTCCCGGTTCTAAATTTCATTTGAGTTACTATTAGCACGAACCGAGGTCTTTAGAAGCTGTAGATCCAGGAAACTGCTATTTTAAAATATTTTCTTCAGCCCAGTGAGGCCTTTATTACCTACTCAGTACTTTCTCAGTTATTGCCTCAGGATTACAGTCTCTTCTGTCCATCATGATTGTTTAAAAATGTATAATTTTAAAATGTGTTTTTTCTAACTTTTGGCTTGCTTGTCCCTTGACTGCCAGCTCAACTCCAGTAATCCTCTGCCTCACATTCCTGTCCATGTGCATGATACTCTTGAAGGATCCCTAAACCGCCTCTGGGTAACAAAGTCATCAGTGCCTCCTGATTATATTCACGCTGACTTTGAGCCTCTTGGCAACCACAGATAACCCTCGGGGCTACTTAAATATATGCACATTGCTAGACAATTTTTTTTTGTAATACATCTGTTCACATTTCAACAGTGCTAAAGAATCTAATCTTCCTTGTAACCATAATCAGGGATGCTGAATTTAGCAGTAAGTAATTTAGTCAAACTGCCTGGTGTTACATCTTGTCTTTGTCCCTCTCTAGCTGGGGCAAATGACTTAACCTTTATGATTTTCACTTCCGTAAAATAAGGATGATAATAATAATACCTACCTCACAGAGTTTTCTGAAAAATAATAATAACTATTAACTATTTAGAATAGAGCCTATAATTTAGGCAGTTATTATCATACTTATAATGGTTTTTAAATCAGCAGTGGATAG
This sequence comes from Cacajao melanocephalus, assembly GCA_963573385.1. Lineage (NCBI taxonomy): Eukaryota > Metazoa > Chordata > Mammalia > Primates > Pitheciidae > Cacajao > Cacajao melanocephalus. Next base: position 2,792 of record CAUYLG010041747.1, read on the forward strand.
AATTACTATTTTGGAAGAGAATAAATAAATTAAGATGAGGTCTGTTTTGTACATTACTGTGTTTCTGAAGCCTAGAACAGTGCCTGGCATTTAATCGTTACTCAATAGATGTTAGTGCTTAAATGAGTCAAAGAATGAAGTCTAGATCTAGAATTTGCAAGCTTTGAATTGAAGGGCTACAAAGAAACTGAGGTTTGATTTGAGAAACTGAAGCAGCAGATGGCAGACGCAGTGGTTTATGATTTAATCAGAGATTGTCAAAAACTTCCAAGTGGAGACAATCAATAACTAAGACATGATTTACTTAAAGGAATCTGGCTGTTTCCTCTAGACCCAAGAAACAACTACTGAGCAGTCCATGCTGCCAGTTTAACTGGTAGGCAATCTTTGTGCTGAAACCCGGCAGTTGGAGAAGGTGGGAAGGAGTGGAGGAAGAAGGGATAATCATCTAGGGTAACGTTCTCGAGGGGCGTTAGCAACAGAGGGCCTGCCTAGAAACAGGGCTTCTGAATCTGAAACCCACAGAATCTGGGTGCACAGATGGGTGGGGGAGTGTGGTCTGTGAACACCCTTAAAATTATATGCAGGGCTTGGGGAATATCCGAGTGTGTACATATGTGCATTATTCTGGGAATCCCAGTACTGTTGACAATTCTCAAATACTTCCAAGACCCAGAAAGGATTAAGAATCATTTGAGTGTCTGCTTAAAATCAGGAAGCTACAGAGAGGTAGTGGAGGGTTCAGGGTGGAAGATGAAGCAGGAACATTCTGTGTTATATCTTCTATCACTCTGCCTCTCAGGCAGGAAGGAACAGCTGTTTCTCAGAGGCAGCTGTGCTGTTCTCTCCCATGTGGCGCTTTTGGGTGCTCACTAACCATTAGCTGGTCTTGCTCTTCTCCTTGAGCCATCCATTTGATGCTTGGCTTGTGTGTGAGAATACCCGAAAGGTGCCAAGTCAGAAGACAAAGAAGAATGGATAGGGTAAACATAGAGTACTGAAGGAAAGAATGGGTCAAGGTCCATGTTAATCTCCTGTCTTACTGAGGGCTGCCCAAATTCTTTCCTTTAGTTGTTTCACTTTAGGAGATTTGGGAAGAAAAGCTTCATGCAAAGACATTGACTTTCAGGAAGGAGTTTTCTAGATGAACAGTTGCTGACTTTGATGCTAGAGTTTAAATTCTCCCCTGGTCTTCAGGAAACACTGGAGTCTTCCTGACTTTGCCAGTCAAGGGCTGGGTAGAGATGAAGTTGTCACTTCAGGGTGGACCGATCGCATTTGGCTTTTAAAAGCCATAAATAGAAAACATGTCTTTTCAGAATAAGCCCCCTATAGGTCTAGCCTAACTTTAGGGTCCTTTACATTCAGGAGGCTCATCCATTGGGTGTTGTCTTAGAGTCTCTTTGAGGTTTGTTAACACAGCAGGCAGACTGGAGCCCAGCAATTGTCCAGGGCGTTCAGCCTCTGGTACGTGCGGCCTTCTACTATGGCCTATTTGAGTTCACCACCTCACCTTGCCCCTGAAATGTAGGGAGGTGAGGCTTACTTTGAAAATGAAGATGAGCACACCACTCATTTGAGAGCTTTGGAATGCTTGAAATAACTACTTTCTTTTCCACTATTACTTTTTAAAAGTTATTTTTAAAAAATAACTATCAGACATGAGTGACTAAAGATCTCATAGGGCTGATTGTCCTACACATCAAGAGGTCATGCTGATCCCCATCTTGTTGGTTTTACCTAAATACCGCCCCCAGCCTCCAAGTGAGCACATTGTTTATGTTAGGGACTTTAGGTTATATGATATTTCTGCTGCCGTCCTTTTTCAAGTATCATACCTTGTCTCTCAATAAAGAACGTGAATCTGATGATGATCCCTGGGATGCCGATTTCCAGTATTAACCATAATGAGGTATGCTGTGACAACGAAGACGGGAGGAAGGGACACTCAGACATGGTTCTGGTCATGGTGGTTCACGCCTGTAGACCCAGCTACTCAGGATGCTGAGGCAGGAGGATCCCTTGACCCCAGGAGTTCAAGGCCAGCCTGGGCAACATAGTGAGACCCTGTCTCTTTAAAAAAAAAAAAAAAAGATTTTTCACCCCAGAATTCATACAGAATTACAGAGAATTTTTTTAAAAAGAAAAACAAAACAAAACAAAATAGGGTGCTATTTTTTTAACGTGTCTTTAGCCAGGAGAAAATTTTTGACAAAATTGCGTTGAGCATGCACAACTCATGATGTAGTAAAAGCTCGACCCTATCATTATCAGTTTTTGGCTGATTTAAATTTATCCCCTGCCCCTAGAAAATGTTTGGTAAATAATAGATGATTCTTGGTCATTTTGAGTCTCAACACACAATTTCAATTAAGTAATAGAAGCAATCCAGCCTATGACATTAATCAGTGTCTCAGTCTTCATTCAGATGAGAGACATCGTTTTCTTTTTAGTGGGCTGAGGACAATAATTGGCAGCTGCCTGCCTTTAAGTTTCTACTCTTTCTCTTACTTACCTTCTTGCAGACTCCCAAACTGCTATGTTCCGTCCTGCAAGGGCTGAAGGGACAGAGAAAGAGGAGAAGTAAGGGGAAAGGAAAGCTCTGACTTGGCTGAGTAGCTTTTGCTCTTGGAGAAGAGTGGTTAAAACTCATTCTTTCTCTCCTGGGATATGCAGATAGACCTGTCACTAGGGACCTCCCACATGCAAATCTTGGACTACAAAGGGATGCTGTCTATTCCCTAGGCAAGCTGTTTCCCTTGTACCCCTGGCTCCCTAGTGGCCCACCAGCCGAATGCTGGAGCTGACTTACAATACAGTCAGCTCACAAAAGCTGACTGTGCATGTCCATTCCCAACTCCACAGAGACTTTAGACAGGTGGCTGGAAATTGGCCACGAGGGAATATTTACACTCAACAAATTGGCAAATGCAAAATCAGAACCCTTTTTTTCCAGATAGCTGATCCTTAAACATTTACCAGCACATCACTGAGTCCACACCAACCTGGCTGGTGCTTTTGGAGTCCCACTGTTCTCTAAGGCAGGCTTCATGGGTGGCATTTAACCAGCTCTGGTGGCCCAGCTTTCTCTCCCTCCTGTGTCTACAGGAAAGCCATCTTTTGTCCTACCAAGCTCTAGGAGGACTATAGGCAGATCCCAAGGTAACAGTGGCAGCTACTTTCTCCAAATAATCTCTTCATCACATTTTCTGCCATCTTCACACTTTGATTCTTCTTTAATAGCCTTTTTCTGGCAGGAAAGAAGGGGCAAGAATCATGGAACCAGTCATTTTTGTCATTTCCTTTGGAAACTGCATCTGGGGAGGCTGTCTCACACTCATTTTGATATTTGATGTGTATAGACTTTATTTTAATTCCTCTTATTCATCCATGTGTCATTCTGGGCCAGGTTATCATTCTGGGGTTTTTGAAATGCTGGGGAAGCAAACACTATTCCATGTCATGGCAACTAGAATTTGTGCTGCTCAGTATGGTAGCCACCGTACTCCTGTGGTTAAATGTAAGTTTAAATAAAATTTAGTTCCTCAGTTGTACTAGCCGCATTTCAAGTGCTTAGTAGCCATATGTGACTACTGGCTTTTTATTGAACAGAAGATTTCCAAGACTACAAAAAGTTGTACTGGACAGTGCAGATTTAGATGGACTTTCGCATGGGAATTTTAAAATGGCAGGGATCTGATATAATAATGAAGGAGAGTCCTAATTCAAAGTAAGTGCCAGTGCTTGTTGTATTAAGATCCTTAAAGTTTGGTTTGTACAGGCTACACAGCACTTCCCAACTAAGATTCCACTATCAAGCACCAGAGAGGGACAAGAGACTGACACTGCACCACCCTGTAGCCTTTGGCTGCAGCACCACAGGACATGAACAGATTCCTTGGCAAATGTCATGAATATTTGCAAATTTTGATCTGTATACTCTTGACTTTGACACTTGCTTTTAAAATAGGGCTGTCTGTTTAACAATGTCATCCTGCAACTGTTGTTAGTCTGCCTAGAGGTAAAAGTTGGGATGTGGGGCTGAGAAGAGGAAGCTGGGGAATGTCAGCCAAGGGCCATTGAAAATTAGTACAGCTGGGCGCAGTGGCTTACACCTGTAATCCCAGAACTTTGGAAGGCCTAGGTGGGTGGATCACCTGAGGTCAGGAGTTCGAGACCAGCCTTGCCAATAGGGAGAAACACCATCTCTACTACAAATACAAAAATTAGCTGGGCGTGGTGGCATCTGCCTGTAGTCCCAGCTACTTGGGATGCTGAGGCAGGAGAATTGCCTGAACCCAGGAGGCAGAAGTTGCAGTGAGCTGAGATCACAACATTGCACTCCAACCTGGGCAACAAAAGCAAAACTTTGTCAAAAAAAAAGAAAAAAGGAAAGAAGGAAGGGAAAGAGAGAGAGAGAGGAAGGAAGGAAGGAAAGAAGGAAGGAACAAAGAAAGGAAGGAAGGAACAAAGGAAGGAAGGAAGGAAAGAGAAAAAAAGAAAAAGAAAGAAGAAAGAGAAAGAAAGAAAAAGAAATTAGTAGCTTCAGTAAAGCTTGAACTTTTTGGGCTCCAGGAAAAATTTCCTTCTTACCAAGTTATATGGGAATTTTTAAGATTGTTAGACTTAATATGCAGATTTTGACTTTACACTCAATATACTCTTGATGAGTTTATTTGTAATCCTGGTGAGTGGATTCTTATACTCACTGTAGGCTATGGATTTTCTGCAATCATGAGTAAGGGGAATTGACGCTCATGTTTCAGCATCCATGTATGGATGCGTATATGTTTTGAGGTGGTCAAGCTAGCTCTGATCACTAGTTCTGAGATGTGAGCAATGGGACATGCCTGGGTAATACCTCAGAACTACCATCATCAGCATTACTGTGCAGTAGTTTGAGACCCCCATAGACAGAGTGCTTGAGTGAAAAATGGCTTTGGTCTTGGAAGTGGCCTTCTGAGGGCAAACCCCCAACCCCAGTGCTTGAGGGGATTGTATAAGCTGTGAGAAATCTTTATAAGCTGAAGCAGAGACAGCAGTGAGGCAGTTTTGCTAAAGTATGTAGGCTTAATGGTCTTCATATTGTCATCCAGAGTTATGAGGCTTTTCCAAGGCTGACGGTGGTGCAAGGCCTAATGGCAGAAGAAGAAGTCAAGGTAAGGAAATGTGAGGCACTCCAGTGGTAAATCAAGGAGCTCACCCCAAATATGGAAGAGCTGGGCTTGGCCTGGGGAGGCACTTTTCCCCTAGGACACATGAAAGTCTTTCAAGAAAGATAGCTAAATTTTTGTGAGCAAGAAGCAAATAACCTAAAGTTCACTTGGAGGTTGATGGGTTGACGGGTAAATGGAAAATGATCGTAATTTTCCTTTCTCTCTCTTGGATGCAAATATAGAATGATGAAGTTGTCTGAGTTTCTAGACACCATGCAACAGCAGCAACTCCATCCCTCTATTTGCTTTGTAAGACCAATACTTTTCTTTTTCCTTTTTGGGAATATAGAAAGAGAACATGGTTGCTCTTAGAGAAGTTCGAACATAAATCAGGTTGTATACCTTGAAGTTTTGGGTTCTTTCTGTTAAGGTTTAAAGACAGAATATTCGTCAGTGTCTGCCTAGAGGAAGCTTTGGGAGCACATCTTAGCCAGCTGCTCCCAGGCTCCTGCTTAACCTGGGATGGAGACCTGAATGGATGCCTGACTCTGCAGATACCATATAAAAACTTGGATCCTGGCCGGGCATGGTGGCTGAGGCCTGTAATCCAAGCACTTTGGAGGCCAAGGTGGGCGGATCATCTGAGGTCAGGAGTTCAAGACCAGCCTGACCAACATGGTGAAATCCCGTCTTTTAAAATAAATAAATAAAAGTTAGAAAAAGAAATAAAACAAAACAAAAAAAAACTTGGATCCTGAGTCAAGAGACCATATTTTGTTTTAAAGTACCTCTTACCACTGGTCTCTAGTACCTGAATCTATTGCCCTGGTTCTTTTTGGGGGTCTTTTACTTACTCTTTTCTTACTTCCATTTGGAAATCGAAAGATTTCCATATTTCAATTTTTGCTATATTTTAATTTTTTTTTCCATACAGACTCCATCCCTGTGTTCTCAATATCTGGATGTCTAGGTCCCAGATCCTCACCTGAAATCTGTGGGACACTGATCATCTGCTTCTATAACTGTTAGAAAAAAGACAATGCATTTCCTATGAATCCAGACTTAGGTTTGCTCTCTTTATGATAAGTATTTTGGAAACACCAAAGGGAAGAAAATAGATTTACGCCAAATGTTACTTTAATTTTTAGTCACAAATACAGCCATGCACCACATAATGACATTTCAGTCAGCAATGGACTACATATGCAACAGTGGTCCCACAGGATTACAATATCATATTTTTACTGTACTTCTATGTTTAGCTATGTTTAGATACACCAGTACTTACCCTTGTGTTCCATTGCCTAAGTATTCAAGACAGTAACATGCTGTGCAGGTTTGTTGCTAGCAATAGGCCATATCATATAACATAGGTGTGTAGTAGGCTATGACATCTGGGTTTGTGTGAGTACACACTGTGATGTTCGCCCAGTGATGCAATCACCTAATGATGCATTTATCAAAATAGATCCCCATGGTTAAGCAACACATGACTGTATTTCATGAATACTTATTGTAAGAGCATTAACCTATGAGAATATAGAAATGTATAAGACTCAACTCTATCCTTAAACAACTTAAACTTTAGTTAGATACATGAAATAGAAGCATATGAAAAATTAAATGAGACCAGTATTACCAGGCAGTGTATTAAATGCCTACTGTATGCCAGGTGGTTTACATGTATTATTTTAATTGTCACAATTACTCCACAAAGTATGATTATCTGCATTTAACAGATGGTGACCCCATGTCTTAGAGAGGGTAAAAACTTTCCAAAGTTTACTTGGCTAACAAGGAGAGGCACCAGGGCCTCTCTTCAAAGTCAGAACTCTTTCTGCTGAAACATATTGACTTTATATTTGTTCATTTTAACAAAAATAGAGATTATCGCTGTGTACAATATTGATAGTAAAAAGTTATGAGGAATTCTGAGGAGGGAAAGTGTTCTGTGGCCTGGGGTGGTTAGAGAAGACTTTGAGTAGAAATGGAGCAAATTGATCTAAGATCCAAAAAATTAATAGGATTTGCCTAGGGAAGAGGAGTGAGGGACCAGCCTACCTACAGGGGGACTGGGTTGAGCCATAGCCTTCTGGAGCCGTCTTGAGGGATGCACTGGGAGGCACAGCTTAGTCTCATCTCAGTTCTAACTGAGAGGCTCTGCAGGTCTGGAGAAGTTTTGGGATAGGATGGAGTTATGACTGTTATCCCCATGGCTGGGTTACCTTTCAATGCCCAGGTTTGCTCCTGGAAGGATTTTCTTAGTTTGTTTTTCCCATGGCAATATTCTATATGGGTACTGAGAAAACACATTTTGGAGATGTAAAACAGTGTTGGCATCCCACTTCTTATTGATCAGGCCCGAGAATTGCCTTAGAGGTTGAATAATTACTGGGCTTTGGGTTTTATAGTTCTCTTAAAAACTCTTCAGGCTTTGGGTCTATGTGTATACTTCTGATCCAGAGCCAAAGTTCTTAACTGCGCAAAGCTGTTGAGCCCAAGAAATGCTCTTTCTTTTTTTTAATTGAGACAGAGTCTTGCTCTGTCATCTAGGCTGGAGTGCAATGGCACGAGCTTGGCTCACTGCAACCTCTGCCTTCCGGGTTCATGCAATTCTCCTGCCTCAGCCTCTCCAGTATCTGGGATTACAGGTGCCCACCACCACGCCCAGCTAATTTTTGTATTTTTAGTAGAGACAGGGTTTTGCCATGTTGGCCAGACTGTTCTTGAACTCCTGACTTCAAGTGATCCACCTGCCTCGGCCTCCCAAAGTGCTGGGATCACAGGTTTGAGCCACTGAGCGCAGTCCAAGAATTGCTGTCTTTCAACCAAGGGCCTATGCTCTGATATCTTCCAGGTTGTCAGAATAATAGTTTTGGGGCACCACCTGTAACCCTACCCCATAATCCAGTCTTGCCCACCTTCATCTTCACAACCACCTCAAAAAGGAGGTGATCATCATTATCCTAATTTCACAGGAAGACTAAGATACCAACAGAAAGGAGCAGAGGTCTTCAGGGTTCTCCCTCCTCTCTAGGTTGGATGAGGCCCTGACACTCAAGTTCTCTAGGGAGTCCCCAGCTACATTCCACAAAGTCCTGGTCCATCTTTCTTAGCAAATTTGCCTTTAAGGTTTCTCTTCATGCCATCTTTCTGCCTTTGATCTGAGAAAACACAAGCCCAGCAGTTCAGGCCTCTGGATTCATAGATCTTCCTTTTTAGAAGTGGTCAGTAGGGTGTGAAGCTTCACAGAGTGCTCCTGACCTCTTACACCTGTCAGAACCACAGGGAACAAATCCCCTGTTGACCCAGCAGTAATCAGCTCATGCCTTGGAGCATGAAATTTGATTAGCCCTTTATCTCAGCTGCATCACTTGGACTGTTATTATGAGTCATAAAATTTACAAACTCTCATCTTAGCCACCCCTCTGTCAGTGTGACACTGGTGTAGGACTTTGTGACCTTTAGGGAGCAGGAGCAGGGCTTTATTCTTTTTCATTTCTATGAATTTGCATATACAGACCAAGGTCATGCTGCTGCAAAAGGAGACTCACTTTTTAGGGAAATCCTAAGAGTTACTGAGGTTATTTTTGCACCTTTCATATATCATTTACACAGGGAGGAAAATGATATAGGTATGCATAATAAGACATGCCTATCGTATTTGCAATGCAAATTCTGTCCTAAATTAGAAAAAGAGCTACATTTACACTGTAGAAATGAGTTGAGGGTCTGTATCTGGAAATAGTAGCCTGTACTGATTTTCCAAACTGATTTGCAGATTAGAATATTCTAGAGCACTGTTAAAAAAAAAAAAAAAAAAAAAACCCATGTATTTCTAGCCCCTACTTCATACCTTTTGCATTAGAATCCATATTTCTGAGAATCCAGCCAAGGAGTCGTTTCTGTATTGATCATTTTGGACCAGTGTTCCGGAATGCATTCATGAACCTCCATTTGGTTGCCTAAGGATCAAGTATATCAGGGCTTGGGTGCCCTGGAGATGCCTTGTCAACAGATAGAGAGTCACTCAAGCTTGAGTAAAAGGGTTTACTTAAGGATTCAACAGGCATCAAGGGCTGGAGAGAGAGTCCTGAGTTATGTGAGAACACACACTGTAAGTGGGAGTAGGGAGTCAGGACAGAAGCTGCCCTCTTGTTCCTGAAAGGCCACAGGCCTCTGCCTGACAGCTTTATGTGTCTCACTGTCTGCCTGTACACAATCCAACCTATTCAGGTCAGGCATCTGCCATGCTGACTGGTTTCTGTATTTTGTGATCCAAATTCTTTGGCTTTTCTGTGTCATGGGTTCAATCACAGTCAAACTGATTGGAGCTGAGAAAGCCAGGTCAGTGAGACTCCTAGATCTCCCTTTTCAAGGTCTCTGAAGATCTTTCTTATTAAGACATAAAGAACAGGCTGGGCACAGTTGCTCACACCTGTAATCCCAGCACTTTGGGAAGCTGAGACAGGCGGATCATTTGAGGTCAGGAGTTCGAAACCAGCCTGGCCAACATGGTGAAATCTTGTTTCTGCTAAAAATACAATAAAAATACAAAAATTAGCCAGGCATGATGGTGGACACCTATAATCCCAGCTACTGGAGAGGCTGAGGCAAGAGAATCACTTGAGCCTGGGAGGTGGAGGTTGCAGTGAGCAGAGATGGCACCACTGTACTCCATCCCGGGTGACCGATTTAGACTTAAACAAAAAAAAAAAAAAAAAAAAAAAAAAAGACATAAGGAGCAATGAGAATGACAGGGCCATTGCCCAACATGTTCAATACACTATCAAAGAATAACATGCCATTTTAACAAGAAACTTTTATGTGGACCAGAAGGAATTATGGTGGCATGACTAGCACATTCTCTTCTGGTAGTCAAGATACATAGGAGGTCAAGTCAGAATCAGTCATTTTTATGGCATTTATTGTTCATCTCTTGATTCATTAAAAAAGTATTTATTCAGCACATATTATGTGCCAGGTGCTTTGGGACCTTGGTACTGTTTAGAATACTTTCATGAAAAAAATAAAGCCTTGCTTTTAAGGAGTTTGCATTTTTGAGGAGAGATGGGGGAAGATAGACAATAAACAACAAATAAGTTATGCAGTATGTTAGAAAATGATTATTTCTATGGGGGGAAATATGTTAAGGTAAAAGGGATTGAGAATTCCAGGGAGGTAGATTGCAATTTTGAATAGGGTGATCACATGTCAGGAAAGATCGAAGCGAGTATAGGTATGTGTTGGGAGAGCATTCTGGACAGAGAGAACAGGCTAAGAGAATAACCAAGTTAGAAGACTTCACACTACCAGGTTTCAAGACCTCCTATAAAACTATAGACATTAGGGCAGCAGGGTATTCTTTCCTAAGGAGGAAAAGAAAACACTATTGTCACTGGAATGGGTGAATGAGGACTGATAGTGACGGTAGAGGCCATAAGGACGTAGCACATGGGACTTTGTAGTCATTTAGGCTTTGGTTTTTTACTCTGAATGAGATGGAAGGCAAAGCAAGGTTGTGAGCAGAGGGATAACATAATTTGACTTGCTTTTTCGTTAATTTTGTGTTTAATTTTTTATTATGTAGACAAATATTATCACATAATAATTATAGTGTATAATATTATATATTATGTAATTATTAGTAATTATAATAACTTATGTAAGTTTGTTGTTTTATCCTGAGTATAGTATTCTATAATATGACTATTCTACAATATTACATAATATTATAATATTGCATAATTTATCCTGATGTGTAGTATTCGGTGATATGACTATTCCACAATATTACATAATATTATAATATTGCATAATAATATTACATTATATTTTAGTATGTAGACAAATTTATATTTATTTATTTTTTAAACCAAAAAGCAGACAAAATAATATAATAACCCTCCATGTGCCCATTGCCCAATTTTACAGTTATCAACTCATCAATATTTTATAAATATGCTCTCCATTCACTTCCCCTCCTCCGTGAATTCCAGACATAATATCATTTACTCAGTAAGCACTTTAGTTATCTAATGTTTTTTTGATTGAGATACAATTTACAATAAACTACAGCTTCGTGAATATTTTCATACTCTTGTAGCCATTATTCAGATCAGGATCTAAAGTAGGATCTTTCCAGCATTCAAGATTCCCCTGTCATATCTCAATTTATAACTGCACCACCACTGTCTAAGATAGCTACTATTTTGACTTCTATCATCACAGATTAATTCACCTGCTCTTGAATATTTTTTTGTAGAAAGAATCATACAGTATGTAGCCTTTTGTGTCTGACTACTTTATCTCACCATTTTGTCTGCAGATTCATTGATGTGACTGTATGTAGCAGAAGTTTGTTGTTTTATCCTGATGTATAGTATTCTGTGATATGACTATTATACCATCTGTGAGTAAAAGACTTATTGATTCCTTTCTAATCTTTATACTTTGTACTGTATTTCTTACTATTTCCTCATTGCATTGCTAGGACCTGCAGTACAATGTTGAAAAGAATGGTGACAGTGCATATCCTTATCTTTCTCCTGACCTTAGGGGATAAAGATTTCAATATTACCACTGAAAACCATGTTGGGTCCAGTTTTTTGTTGTTGTTGTTGTTTCTTTGTTTTGTAGATACCTTGCTTCGTAAATATTTTAAGAAAGTTCCTTTCTATTTCTTATTCACTGAGAGTTTTCTAAAAACTTAGAATTAGTTTTAGCCTGGGTTCTGGGGCTCATGCCTGTAATCCCAGCACTTTGGGAGGCTGAAGCAAGAGGATTGCTTAAAGCCAGGTGTTTAAGACTAGCCTGGGCAACAAAGTGAAACCCCATCTCTACAAAAATAAAAATAATAAAGAATTCATTTTTGTTTTTTTTTTTTTAAATTGAGACAGACTCATTCTGTTGTCCAGGCTGGAGTGTAGGGGCTCAATCACAGCTCACTATAGTCTTGACCTGCTGGGCTCAGGAGATCCTCCCACCTTAGCCTCCCAAGTTTCTGGGACCACAGTTGCACACCAGCACACCCAGCTAATTTTTTTTAATTAGTTGTAGAGATGGTAGGTCTCCCTATGTTGCCCAGACTGGTCCCAAACTCCTGGAACTCAGGTGATTCTCCCACCTCAGCCTCCCAAAGTGCTGAGATTGCAGGTATGAGTCACAGCCCCTTGCCAATTTTGAATTTTATCAAATAATTGTCAGTATCTATTGAGATAATTATGTATGTAGTTTTTCTCATTATTCTGTTAATGTGATTAATTACATTGATGGATTTTCAAATATTAAACCATTTTTTCACTTTTACAAAAGGACCACTCTTACTATTGTGTTGAAAATAGATTAGAGGGGCCCCAGATATAGGCAGGGAGAGTTATGAGGAGGTTATTGTAGTCATTCAGGAGAGAGATGTTGGTGGTTCAGACCAGTGTGGTTGCAATGGAGGTAGTAGAGTAGTCAAATTGGCTGGGCACGGTGACTCATGCCTGTAATCCCAGCACTTTGAGCGGCTGAGGCAGGCAGATCACGAGGTCAGGAGTTTGAGACCAGCCTGGCTAACATGGTGAAACTCCATCTCTACTAAAAATACTAAAATTATCTGGGCATGGTAGCAGGTGCCTGTGATCCCAGCTACCCAGGAGGCTGAGGCAGGAGAGTCATTTGAACCCGGGAGGCAGAGGTTACAGTGAGCTGAGATCTTGCCACTGCACTCCAGCCTGGGCAACAGGGTGAGACTCCATCTCCAAAAAAAAAGTGGTCAAATTATGGTTATATTTTGAAATATAGGGATTTCCAGACATAGTGTATGTGGGGACTGTAAGAAAAACACTGGAGTCAATAATTAATTCAAAGGTTTTTACTTGAGCAACTGGAAAGATAGAGTTGCCATCAACTAGGTTAGGAAAGGATGCACTTGAAATGGGAATCACAAGTTAAGTTTTTGACATGTTAAGGGAAAATGTGGAGATGTCCAGTAGGAAGTTGGACATATGGATCTAGAATTGAGGAGAAAGTTCTTGGCTGAAGATGTAAATATGGGAGTCACTGAGGACTAGATGGGATTTAAAACAATGGGACTGAATCATATCATCAAGGGAGTTGAGTCAATAGAGGAAAGAAAGAATAGTGAAGGAAGCTAAGAGTGGAATCACTGGGATAGGAGAAACAAAGAAAGTGGGCCTTTCAGGAAGCCGGTGCATAACAGTGGATTGGGAAGGAAGGCATGATGAGTCAAGCCAAAGGCTGCTGGTTGAACAAGATAGACAAAAACAAAAATTAAGCATTAGACTTAGAAGTGTGTAGGTAAATGGTAACCTTTATAAGACCAATTTTAAAGACAAGAAACTGATTGAAACGTTTAAGAGAAAATGAGAGAAAAGTGCTTGATTAGAATATATAGCACTTTTGAAGAGCTTGGTAGGAGAGAGAGCAAAGAAATGGGGCCAGAGCTAGGGGAAAAGTATGGTTAGGAGAATGTTTATTTGTTTTAAAGATGGAAGAAATAATAGTATGCTTGCATGCTCATGGTAATGATCTAGTAGGAAAAGAAAAACTGAAGATATAAGAGAAGGAAGAGAATTGCCGGAGCAAAATCCTCAGGTAAGTGATAGAGTTGAGATCTAGTGCACAGGTGGAAGATTGGCTTTAAACAGGGAAAGGAAATCACCCATGCCTTAGAGACTGAAAATATTTGTGGGGGCAAGATTGGTAAGCACTGATATCCAGGTATCTCTGACTTTGTCAGATTGGGAATAAAGATGTAGTCTCCATTAAGAGCCAAATCTTAATGTCTTTGAGACCTCTGCTTGCTGCTGGAATCCCAGCCTTTTCTCCCAGTAGGTTTAGAGACCCAGGGATGCTGCTTATACCTGTACTCACATGAATCCTGTTCAGGAATAGCTATCACAGGCAGATAAACTTAAACTTCACTCACTCAAACCCTGACAGTTCTACAAGGCTCAAGGCCAAAGCTTCTTTATCGCTGCTGTAAATAAATATTTCTTTTTATGCGAAGGCCCCAGAGTTGTTTATGCAGACTATTTCTCAAAGACGCATGTGACACCAGCAGAGCTGGATCAGGGTAGATTCTGGTGTCAGTTGCTCTACAAGGCCAAGAGTTACTACTTTCTCCCAACATCTGGTCTTAGCATTAGCTTGGGCTCATCACAGCTCAAGTCTTCTTCCCCATGGTGGGTTAGGCCTCAACATCTCCATTATTGCTTCATTTAAGCTGGCTTTCACTAGTCTCCCTGCTCTCCACCAAACTGGGGCATGACAAAGGGCAAAGGACAGAGAAAGACATTTGTCTCCAGGCACCAGCCTACGTGGGCACCAGAAACGCATAGTGCAAATGTCAGTGCTGTGGCAGCAGAGTACAGGGAGGGAGGGCGGAAGCATGTTCCACTGTACCTGGGCATTCTACCCCCTGTGCTTGCCACTGTTCCAAGCCCCAGCATCTGTTAAGTCCACCAGCTGTGCTGTTTCTCACTGAACTCCATGATTTGAGTCTTTATCACAGTGATTTCTCAGCTTTTACGTAAATCAAGGGACTGAAATGTATGTATTGGAGGGAGTGGCATGACCTAACCCCTTCGGGTTCTACTCAGTCAATACATATGGAATCAGAAAAAAGAATGCTTAAGTGTGTAGCAGTGTGAGGCTAAGAAAGCTGAAAGGATTTTTCAGAAAGGGAATCTGGCCCATTTAAGTGTATCTTTTTCCAGGACACTGCTGTCATGGGCACTGCCCGTGGCTGTCTTTATGGCTTTTTTTCTGAGTGTCACGGCTGACCAGCCAACATTTGCATAGACTCACTTTTCCTTTATTCATGTTAATTAAATCAAAGGTGTCAAGGCAAAGTTTTGCTGGCCAAGATAGCAGAATCTTAGAAGGGATTTAACTCCATGAATTCTAGAACTTTTATGTAAACAACTCAAATGAAAGTATCTGTGGGACAAAAATTGATGAGGCTTGTAAAAATCACCAGGGGAGGAGACTCAGTGCTCTTTTACACCCTTTGCACATTTCTTGGATGAGTTATGAATCTCTCAGTGGAATTCAATTGGTTTGCTCTAAATGAAGTTATCAATCTGCCTTTCTCTGGCCCCCAACATATACATTTATCATAATGGAAATTACAGGGTTGCAACATCATAACACTGCTATTACTTGTCAAGGATGGCCTTGAGCGAAAGTACTATGGATCCGGCCTTGTGGGAGACACGTCTTCTGCTTCATGGTCTCTGTGTAGGGTCTGCTGATCTGTTAGGTGGTTCTCTGCCTGGCTGACTCCTGGGAGACTGACTTGCAAGGGATTCTCTATTCTCCATGCCCCGCAGGGCAATGGGGAAAGCTAGACTTCAAGTAGCCACAGACTGGAACATCTGTTTTTACTGCTTCTTTTGGTCAGGAATCCTCCTCCTTTTTACTCTGCGTCGAGATTTTACTGACTCAGCCTAGATCTCTCTACAACAGAGGGACTATGGGTCACTGTGACAGCCATTTACCTGGCATTCCCTCAAATGACAGATTCAGACAAGAGAGAAGAGTTTCTTCCTCTGACATACACATCCCTGGGATAGTCTGGATAGTGCATAAAACTTTCCACTATCCTCTTGTCGTTCCCAAATGTGCATCCATTTGCAAGGTGGGGTAGCAAAAGGCTTTGGAGTAAAACCAATGTGGATCCAAATTCCAGCTTTGCCACTTATCCTGTGACGTTAAGAAAATCACTTTATTCTTTACATGGGAATAGTGGTTTACCGTTAAAGTGGTAGCCATTTGTGGATTCACAAAACCAGCTCGGTCAGTCCCCACCACAATCCTTTGAGGCTGCTGTGGTATCCCAATTCAACCAACAAGGAGGAGTAGCCTAGGCAAGGAAAAGAGGACCAGGTTCACCTGTCCAGAGCAGTGGAACTGGGTCTTGTCCTAGGCTTTATGGAGATAATCCCATTGTTCTTTAATTTTTTGGTTGTCACAACTGCAGGGTGAAATGTTCATGACATCTAGTGGGTGGAGGTCAGGAATGCTTATAAACACACTACAAGGGTGCATGGGACAGCTGCTCACATAAGAAATTATCCAGCCAAAATGTCAATAATGCCAAGGCTGAGAAACAAGGCAATAGACCCAAATATGACTTCATCAAAGATGGGTGAGAAATGTCCCCTAATTTGCTGAGTTCCCTTGAAAAGAATTGTATTTCAAGCATATGCCAAGCTGCTGAGAAGACTAGAATGTTCCTCTTGGCATTTCACCTTGGCATTGGTTCACTTTGTATATGTTCTTCTTTGCATAGGCTCACTTTCCTTTTACTCAAGTTAATTAAATCAAAGGTGTGATTGCAAAGTTTCGTTGGCCAGAGTGCCAGAATTTTAGAAGGGATTTAACTTCTTGAATTCTAGAACTCCATCCCATATACTTAAAATAATTCCAGGTAGATCATATATCTAAATGTAAAAGCCAGACTATCATAAAAGAAAAAAATGATAAATTAGATTTTATTAAATTAGGAAGGTCTGCTGATCACATCAAGAAAGTTATGCAACTGTGATGGTTAATATTGAGTGTCAATTTGATTAGGTTGAAGGTTGCAAAGTATTGATCCTGGGTGTGTCTGTGAGGGTGTTGCCAAAAGAGATTAACATTTGAGTCAGTGGGCTGTGAAAGGCAGACCCACCCTTAATCGAGGCTGCCAGTGTGGCCATCATAAAAGCAGTCAGAAGAATGTGGAAGGACTAGAATGGCTGAGCCTTCGGGCTTTCATCTTTCTCCCATGCTGGATGCTTCCTGCCTTTGAACAATGGACTCCAAGTTCTTCAGCTTTTGGACTCTTGAAAGACTTATACCAGTGGTTTGCCAGGGGATCTTGAGCCTTCAGCCACAGACTGAAGGCTGCACTACCAGCTTTCCTACTTTTAAGGTTTTGGAACCCAGACTGACTTCTTTGCTCCTTAGCTTGCAGACAACCTATTGTGGGATGTTACCTTGTGATTGTATGAGTTAATACTCCTTAATACTCCCTTTCATATATATATATCTATCCTGTTAGTTCTGTCCCTCTAAAGAACCCTGACTAATAGAGCAACCAATAGAATAGAAGAAGATATTTATGATACAAATGTCTGACAAAGATTTTGTATCCAAAATTTGTGAAGAACTACAAAGCAAAAGAAGATAAACCATTTTAAACATTAAATTAATCTTTTATAAAATATTTTATAAAAGATTAATTCAAATGTCTAGTAAGCATATGAAAATGTGTTTAGTAACATTTTTCATTAGGAAAGTACAAATTCCCATACCCATCAGAATGGCTAAAATTTTTTTCAAAACTAATAACACTAAGTGTTGGTGAGGATGTGGGACACTTAAAACTCTCATACATTATAGAAGGGAGTGCAATCAGTTCAACTACTTTGGAAATATCTATTAAAACTAAATATCTGTCTATCCTACGACACAGCAATTGCACTCCTAGATGCAATGCTCCTAAGCATATAACCATGAGAAATGAGTTTACATGTCCAACAGAAGACATGCACATGAATGTTTACAGTAGCTCCAAACTGGAAACAACCCACTGTCAACAGAAGGATAAATTGTGGTATAGTCATATCAAAATACTACATACGCCAATAAAAAATAACAAACTTCTACATACAATGACATCAATGTGAAACAGCTTACTGTGATAAAAAACAGAATCCTAACAAGTAGGAAACTCTTGGGTAGATAACTTAAAATATAGACCTGTATCAAATTCATAGAACAAACTAAACAATTTTATAAAGGAAAAGAATATATTAGAAGTTGTTTACGTATTTCATAAGCTCTAACCACTAGTGTGCTGTATGACAAGACTTAAAATTTCTAGAAACTATTTGTATATTAGATTCCCTGATAAAATAGTTCATGCTTTTTTGTAAGCAAAACTTCTAATAAATGTATTTGTCAGTGGGTGGTGTAGTTTATGGACACCTGGCAGCAAAATCAAAAATTTCAAACTAATAACCCTTGTAGCATCGCTCCTTACACATTTAAGGTGTTGTTTTGAGATTCATAGATTAACATGCATTTACTTCCCTCAGCTCACGAGAGTAAGGCTCATATTTTTCATGGCATATTCAGAGGTCTCAATCCTAAATTCTTATAAAAATTCCAAAGGCAATACTTTCTTTAGACCCAGGGCATGTATTAGTATTTCTGGCTGGAGTTAGGTTAAATAACTCTCTAAAAGTGATGGCAGAATATTAAAGAGGCAAGTAGAGAAATTTCATACTTGGAAGCTATTTAAGTGAGCTCGATTCCAAAAACAGTGATTCTAATACCAATGATGTTGACTGTTTCCCACTGAGGTGGCCACAGGAGTCTCTATGAGGAGGGTTGTTTTTGATTTGACATTTGAAGAAAGACTGGGATTCTGGTGAAGGAAAAACCACCTAAGTGAGGGAAATGGCCTAAGCAAAGGCCAGAGTCTGGCAAGTAAAAACGTAGTTGAAGGAGAGTAATTTGAAGTACAGTGTTTATGAAGGAAGTATTAATGAAGAAAAGTCATTGGAGATAAAACTGGAAAAGCGATTAAGATCATAGTTTGAGAACCTGAATTAGGGCTTTGGGTGTTTAAGGGGGCAGAATCATGTAATTGCTTTAGCAGGGTAGGAATAGCTTTCTTTAAAACTATTTTTGAAGTCTCAGCCAAATTATGAAGTCTAAGCTTCCATAGCCTGATGAAGAAGAAGTGAAAAGCAGAACCCAAAAGGTGTAGTTAAGTTCTCATTGTGAGGGGCTGGGAAGATGGTGGAGCAAAGGAGCTGCAGCCTGTGATGGGCACGATGTGCCAATGGCGGGAGCCATGCTGCGCTGCAAAAGGCAGGCATGCACCTTGGATTGGCTGGGGTGGAGGTGTCAGCAGCCCCACCCTGAGCCCTGCCTGACTTGGCTGTGGTTTCCTAGTGTTGGCCTGAATATCCCTGGAGAAAGGGAGTTTTCCTGTTGGCATTCCTCACCTCTGACTTGAACTTGGCTCCTCATCTGGAAGCAGAGATTTCTCTGTGTGCTGATGCTAACCGGCAGATTTTAGAACATTCTCTGGGTCTCTCTTCACTCCTCAATCTTGTATCTATGAATCTAGATAAACCCTCTTTTCCATTATGGGAGCAGGAGAAATTGTTGCTTGGGTAAGTGTAAGTTGAAAAATACCAGTAAACTGGATTTTGAGGTAGTTAATTTACTGTTTTGTCTTCCTGGTTTCCCTTCTGCCCTTCTCTGGCATTCCATTTCCTTAAGGAAATACACAGTTTTCGATTCCATGTGGTTCTGGTGGCACTATCACTGGTGGTGCTCTGCTTCACTAAGTTACAGGTGTGGGCATGTGACTAGAGTCTGGCCAATCATGGTGTCCCATTCTCCAGGCCACAGTGATTGGACAAGATGTTGGCATGTGACTGAAGCAGGACCAATCAGAATCCTCTGGGATTTACTGGATCTGCCACAGTTATGCTTAGAACTTTCTGTAATAAAGATCGTTCTTCAGTTAGAAAGAATGAGGCCACCACACTGAAAGAAACAGAGCTGAGAGGAAGAGAGATCTGATAACGTCCCTTTGTGTTCCTAGATCTCAGTAGGTGGGAGCCTGTTCCCCTACTGTCCTCTCTCCCCAGTACCTATTTCTTTTTTTCTTGAGTTAGTTTGAGTTGTATTTTGGTCACTTCAACTTAAAAATGAATCCTGACTAGTATAAAAGTTGTTTATTGGTCATTTGCTTTATTATTGGCTTCAGCTTTTTAACTTTCTTGGTCCTACACAACAAAGCCTTTTGAGGATGAGACCCTCCATAGTGTTCATTTAAGCTTAGTCTAAGAGATATCCTTACAGATGTGACACCTTTTCAATGTCTCCTGGCTTTGTATTCTCAATTCCATGGAGTTATGCATCCCTAAAGACATCTCAAAATACTTGCTAACAACATAGACAGGGATACCTGCTCTTCAGGTCTAGTTTCGCGCGAGGAAAATAGATTTTGTGGAGTATTTCTGAAAAACAGATGAAAATTGTGGTAATAACATACATCAAATACTAAAAAGAAAAGTGGTTCAGAGAAAAGGCATTATATCTAAAAGTATCATTAAGATGTTTCATTATGTAATAAATGAAATGCAGTTTCACACTCCATCAACTTATGTTTAAGACACTGTGTGTGTGTGTATGTGTGTGTGTATATGTATAAAACTTTGCTACAGAAAATAGAACAACCTAAAGCCACTACAAAAACCTTGGATCTTTATATTAGGAAAAGGTTTCACTTGTGTGTGTGTGTGCGTGTGTGTGTGTGTGTGTGTATACACAAGGAGTTTGCAAAGTGTTCTAGTAATACACTTCCTGTCAGAATCATTGTTGTTATCCTAATCCATGCATGCTCAGCTGTGAGTGAGTTGGGACAAATGAAAGGGGGATCCAGGAAAATGTCCCTGAAATGAGACTATCTGAACCAGCCTCACCGTCAAGATGAGTGACTCTGTGGGGCAAGGCCTGGCATCAGGAATGGCCAGGCTCCTGGGATGATGGCTGGGTCTGCAGTGGCAGCACTGTGGTTCTGAGTGGTTCCTCTCTTTGGAACAGGACTCCAGGTGGCAGCTTGCAACTGAGGCAGAAAAGCTGTACAAAGTTTGTTAGCCCAGCAACAGCAGGAGAGAAAAGCGATCCAGGAAGAAGTGAGACAGGACACCATGCTGTCTTCCCCTTGCACTGCTCAGATCTAGTAATGCCTCCCATGAAGTCAGGTTTGCCACAGTAACTTCAAAGTGTAGCCATCTGTCATCTTTACAAAAACCTGAGGACATGAGAGTTAGTGGAACGTGCCATGGTGTGTGACCTTATAACTGATCCCAAGGCTTCCATCAAGATTCGTCATCCTCCACCTTGACTTCTGTGTTTCCCCCACCACAGTGAGCACTTTGGTGGGTCAAGGCTGCTAGCCTGTGGGGTGGCTTGAATTTTCCTCTCCAATGTGTCTGAGCCTTCCCAGAGCACAGTTGTGTACAATTGGCCTGTTTATGGTTATCATGGGCACAGGAAGCCCTGACAGACACCCCTGGAAATCTCTGGGTTCCAGATGCACTCCTTCCTGCCCCCTGTTGTAGAGCAGCAACATGGCATGGTCATCAGAGCTGATTGCCCCTGTCAGCCACATAATTCCTTGCCATGTTTGCCTGCTTGCTGGCAGGAGAAGCCTAAAACAAATAGATGGCAGGTGTGTCTTCCAGCAGAACTCTAACCACGTTTCCCCTTGGACCTTGGGTCCTTAACCAGCAGAGCCTAAGGTCATGGGACAAAGAGTGCAAATTCCACAAGGGGCCACTGGGAGTAATGGTGAAGGAGGAACCACTCCTACTTCTACCAGGTCAAACCTTTGCAAAATGTGGTTGCCATGGCAGTGTAAGATGGAGCACAGAGGTGGCCAACACACTCGGACTCTCCCTCCATCTGTCTGCCTCTTTCTCTCTACTCTCTGTCTCTCCACCTGCTGAGAGCCTGGCCCCCTGTTGGAAGGCAGAGACAGTGGCTACTGAGGTCACCTCTGTACCCAATGCCCTTCCCATTTCTGCCTCACCTGGGCTGCTCCTTCCTTAGAGTGCTGGGAACTCTGAAAAGTGAGGGCAGAGGAAAGCCTGTCGGTAATCTGTGCTTGTGAAGGCGGTGCCCAGAAGGAGGGAAGATTCTAGAGCAGAAGGCTCCACTCACAGAAATTTGGTCAAGGATTAGAATTACTGGAAATTTGAATTTAACTGAACCCATCCCAGATCAGACATCCCTCTGTCCTTCCTGCTCCACCAGTGGGGAAGTGACAGGAACAGATGGGAAATGCTCCCTCTCTTTGTCCAGAACCACTCTTCCTTGGATGCAGTTAAGCACTGCTTCCTCCTTGAAGCAGGAGCTCTGTAGATCATCTGGACAGGCTTCTCCCCTGGGTTCACAGGCCCGGCAGAGCCTGGGAGAGGAGGCCTGAGGCTCCAGCAGCCTCCCCCTCACAGCTCCCTCCACACTCCAGCCTCTCACCATCCAAGAAACGTGTGCATTTTCTCCTCTGAGCAGTTGTTCGTGGTAGCCTGTCCTCCAGCATGACCTTTCCATCTCTTTTACACTTTTCTTCAAACCTTACACAATTTTTGTAAATGCCCAGCCCAAGTATCATTGTCTGTGTGAAGGTCCAGGTGGAATTTGTTTCTTGATTCTCAAGTATCCTATCCTCGTGTGATATCTCTAACCTAGCACTATGTGCTTTATATGTAATAACACATTTAATTCTTATCACAATCTTTGAGGTAGAGCTTATTATTATCCCCACTTACAGATGAGAATGCAGGGTCATGGGGAGATTATATAACTTGGCCAAGGTGACACCATGAGTAATGTTACATTCCAGGACCATGTCTTGTCTTCCTACTGGCAACCCCCAGTGTGTAGCACTGTGCCTGTTACGTAACAGGCCACAGGTAATGCTGCCAAGTGAATGATTTGGATGCTGGTGGTTGTTCAGAAGAGCCAAATCAAGTCTGATTTAAGCATAAAGCAAGTGTGGTTGGTGCTTTGTAATACTAAGGCAGTTCTTTTGTTTGTATACTCTCTGGGTCTTGCAGCGCCCTCTCTACCTCTTTTCTTTCTGCTTTTCCCTGTTTATTTCTTTCTCTGCTAGATGAAGAACATAAAGGTGAAATTCCAAAGAAGAAGAGGTTTACTTGGAGAAGAAGACTGGGGCCCTGCTAAGTTAGGTGTTTGGTGATTCCATTGGCTTCGTAATCTTTTTTAGAGTTGGATAAATGAGAATTGGCTTCTGGAAGGGGTGGCAGAAGGAAGCTATCAGAGTACCTGGTGAGAAATTGAATTCAGAGAGGGGGAATGAAGTGGAATATGTTCCTTTCAGTTCCATTGATCTTCCTTTCCATCAAGGCATTTCCCGCAGGCTTCATTTAAAGAGATAGAATTATAGGAATTAGATATGTTACCCTATCTACAATGATGGCAGGATCATTTGTCAATGAAAAAAAATTCAATTGTAGAGTTTCTAGAACACTCTTCATGCCTGACTTGTTTCTGAGATCTTTTTAATTGGATGTGAGCCTTTTGTTTCTTAGGACAAAGTCATTAACCCCTAATCCACTGGGCTGAAAGAAGAAATAAAAGGCAGTTTTGATTGTCAGGGAACCCTGAGTAAAGTGTTGAAGAGCTGAAATCTATGCCTGCTCTTTGTAGTGAGGATCCATACCTGCTCCCTCCTCATTTGCCTCAGCACTGCTGGGGAAAGGAATTGCTGTGGTCCACTGTGACCCTCATTCTCACTAGAAGTTTTCTAGAAAAGTAGCATCACAATCAAGCATTAAGCCATGGGAGTTAGGAATATGCTGATCTGGTGACAGAGGCGCAGGGTAGAGAAAATAAGTCTTCTCTATAGTTCTCTGTTGTTGAACTATAGATTGAGAGAAATAAAGGTATTAGTGATGAAAATGTTTCCTTGCTTGTAAAAGGGGAGAGAATGAATTAAAAGTGTTCCAGACTCAGAACTGGGTTTCAGTGTAGAATGCTAGGTCCTACTGAAATATAGGCACACATTTTTTTCTTATTCCTCATTTCCTTCTTAATCCCTCCTTTAGTCTTTAATCTGTTCCCTCTCTAATCCTTCTACTCTAAATTGTGTCCTCCAAATATGAACAGATGAAGATGATAATGATTAAGATGATAATAATATGAATATTAGTGATGATAATATTCATATGAGCTATACTTTTTATCAGTTAGCATGTATTAGATACACAAAAATATTTAATTCTCAAAAAAATCTTTATAGGTACAATTATTGCTATTTTAGAGACGCGAAGACCGAGGTCCAGAGAGGGAAAATAATTTGTGCATGATTTGTACAGGTTCATAATAAGTCATGGCTGAGTCAGGAAGGGTTTCAGAATATTTTTTTGTCCCAAAGCCCATGCATGCTCTTAACCAGTATTTTACACTTAGTAGGAAGAGAAATGTGGTCCAGCAAATCTAGATGCAGAATCCAGTGAACTTTTCCTTCATAGCTCCTGGCCTCTGAGACGGTGTTCATGTTCCCTCGTCATTACCTATCTAAAACCCCATCCTTGGCCTCCCTGAGGATAAGTCCTCATCTTTTATGATAGCTAATTTTATGTAGCAGCGTGCCTGGGCCACAGTGCTCAAGCATTTGGTCAAACATTATTCTGGATGATTCTGTTGAGAGTATTTTTTTGGATGAGATTAACATTGAAATTTGTAGGCCCTGAATAAAGCAGATCACCCTCCATAATGTAGGTAGGCCTCATCGAATCAGCTGAATAGAACGGACCTCTGCTGGATGTGGTGGCTCACAACTATAATCCCAGCACTTTGGGAGACTGAGGCAAGAGGATCACCTGAGATCAGGGGTTCGAGACCAGCCTAACCAACATAGCGAAACCCTGTCTCTACTACAAATACAAAAATTAGCCAGGTGTGGTGGCACACCCTTGTTATCCCGGCTACTCAGGAGACTGAGGCATGAGAATCACTTGAACCCAGCGGGCGGAGGTTGCAGTGAGCTGAGATCGTGCAACTGTACTCTAGCCTTGGTGACAGAATGAGACTTTGTTTCAAAAAACAAAAAAACTGACCTCCTTTGAGCAAGGGGAACTCTGCCACCAGGCAGGCTTCAGACTTGAACTGCAGCACTGGCTCTTTCCTAATGTCCAGATTTTGAACTTGCCAGCCACCATAATTGTGTAAGCCAATTCCTTAAAATAAATCTCTCTCTCCCCAGCCCCTCTGTACAAACACATCTTATTGATTCTGTTTCTCTGCAGAACTCTGACTCATACATCTTCCTTCTTACATGTCTTCTCCTTTCCTTCCTCACTCTTCCTTCTGCCCTGACAAGAGGGCTCCTCAGTTTTTGGATAGCAACTCTGTGCCTTCTTCTCTCTGTGTCATTTCCCTCAGAGAACACACCAATCCTCACAACTTCACAGTGGATGGAGTCACTCCAGGACTCAAGTTTTCAGACCTGACTGCTTTCTGTACCTCCAAATCCTCCATGCTTGCTACTGACTGCATCTTTGCAGGCAGATGTTATCAAACCCAGCGGCTGGTCATTCAGCTCCAACATCACTGGGCCCTCTTCCTAGTCATGGGATTCCTTGAATCTCCCAGGCTTGAAACCTTGGAGTTTCTGACCTCTCTCTTCTCCCTGCTCCATATCTGGCTGGCCAGCCAGTGTTTCAATTGCATTTCCCTGGGACTGTCTTTCTAGCTGTTCCTTTCTTTTTTCACTGTTGGCACCACCGGCTGCAGCCCCACTCATCTTTCTGAATGGGAATCCTTGTCTTTAAGTCCACTCTCTTTTCCAGCCCAACTTGCACAGAAATGGCAGATTAACTTCCCTAAAGCACATTTTCTTCATCTCTCATTTCCTAATTTGGCAGGACTGGAAGGCCCAAACTTGTGTTGAGCCAGTGCTAAGGCTAGTCCTGAAGTTGATCCTTTATTTGAGAATAAAGCCCAACTCAGCATCTCACCACATGCTCCTCAATCCTGGGAACAAATGGCACAAAGAATTTTACCCTCGCTCAGAATCTCCTCTGCAGCAAACAGTCTCTTATCAGGAACTCCAAACTTCCAGGAGCTCTGAGTGAAGTTTACATTGTTGGACTTGGAATCTTAGGGAGGGTGGAGGGCTACACGAGAATCCAGGACTAACACTCTGCATCATTCTTCCAGCCCCTGCCACCAGCGTTTGGCCTGGCAGGGGAGCTCCCTCTTTCTCTGTGGTATCTCCCTGGAGTCTGAACTCACATGTGGATGTCAGCAAGGGGACAGATTTGGAAAAGCAGCTCCAAAGAAAGTAAAGAATTTTTGTATTTCCAAATGTTACCGTAACCCCAGGAAGCTTCAGCGAGCTCATCAAGACCAACAGCTGCTGGGGCAGTTGTTTATGGAAGTAACTTACCTGTAAGTATCAATACTGGAAGGAAAACTATTTTGTGGGGTGGGGATAATATTGTTGCAGAATTTTGCTCAGTTCAGCTAAAACCAGGTTGTTGTCACATGGCTAGGAAAATTTCATGAACACATTGAAGGGTGAGTAGAACAGGGTTTTACTGAGTGAAAAGGAAAAAAAAAAAGAAAAAATTCAGCAAAGCAAGATGGAGTCCTACTGACAAGCCCCCCGACCTCCCAGATTGAATCCCAGGCCACCACACAGGAAGAAGACAGGCTCCTCCTCATTGCCCGTAGCTGCAACCCTATTCCCCAAGTGCACATGTGGGCATGTTCAGATAAGGACCTGGGCAGGTTCCGTCATCTGCACAAAACACTGTGGGGCAGTGTTTGATATAAACATCTGATGTAAACACTTGTGGGGCAGATCGAAGATTCTCTGGGGACCTCTTTTTATTTGCCTAGGCATTTGGCCATCTCGTGATTTTTTAAAGTTGTCTTTCAAGGATGATACAAGTATTCTTGGGTGCATCAAGCTAAAGACTTTTTACAGAATTGGACCAAAATTATATAATAATAATTGTTATTATTTGTTGAGTACTTAATGGTACCACACAGTGTTAAGCACTTTGTATATGTTAACTCATTTACTCCTTGCAATAACCTTATGAACTGTAAACAATGATCGTTTTAATGTTACAAATTGAAAACTGAGGCATAGAGAACGTTGCCCAAGGGGACAGCTAAATAAGCATCAGAGTCAAGATCCGGACAGGCAGCCTGGCACCAAAGCTCATGTTTGTAGCTACTTAAAATTTGAAGACATAGAGAAGGAAGGATATCTGACTGATTCCTCTGTTTGGTAAGTGAGAATTAACTCTAAACAGTGGTATTCATGTCTTGTCTTTAGGCCACAGAGAAACAATGATCACCAAATATGGACTGATTAACAGCTTTAGAAAAAGCTTTGGGGAAAAGACAGTTGTTTTTACAGAAGCCTGAAACATGCTGAATGGGCTAAAACTTGCTGTTGTAATATAATTCTATGTTGACTGGCTGGTCAGATTTGGTTCATTGCTGCAATCCACAATTACTTATCAAGCACTTACTCTCTATTGGGAGCTATGCAGAGGAGTGAGGATAAAAGAGTGAATCAGGCAGAACTGGCCTCTGTCCTCATGGATGGGTTGTCCTTCATTAGAAGCAAAGCTTTAAACCATGGTTTAATAAAAGATTAATCCAAAATTAATATTCTATATGGCTGAAGAAGTAACTTGAAAAATTGGGCAGGGATCCTTTAGCTTATAGAATAAAAGAGTGAAAAGAGGCCACATCAACTATCAGAGTAAAAACTCGGACAGCACACAGGAGGGGATTGGTCTTGTGCTGCTCACTGCTCTGTTGAGTACAAGACGGTGAGATTTCTGTGCAGATTGTTCTCGAAATGTGTCAAGTACCTATAGGCACTTTCAAAACCCGTCTTTTGGTGTTGATGCTGTTGGTCACCAAGTCAGTGCAAGTTTTCACTTGAGGGGAACAGCTTGGGGGAAATCTCAGAGGAAGACTCTTGGAGCACAAGGACAAGAAAAATGTAAAACATCCTTGGACTGGTATTAAAGATCAGTGGACTTGCCAACACTCAGGCATTTTGCTTAAGCAGGTGAAAACATTGACTTGGCCTAAAATTAGTGCCTGTTTTGGGGCAATCAAAATAGCCTTAATTAGACATTGGCCCAATTGGAAGAGTTTTATCTTGACTGAGGAAAGAGCAATTTCTCTGTGATTAAAATCTAACTTTGAAACTCCTGATAGCTGGCTTAGAACTTGCTATGGTACAAAAGGCCTCTCAAATTTGGAGTGGAGTTAAGGTCAAGAAACATTTAATATATCTCTGATGGCTGGTGGGTTGTGTGCAGGCAAGGACCTGGAGGCTGCTTTCCATTGGGTCACAGGGTGACAAGGGGAGAGATAAAGGTAATTGAGGATAGATGGAAAATGTTAAATCCACTTGCTGTAATTGAGGAGAATTTTTCTTCCTTTGAATGATACTGATTGCTCAGGGGCAGATAGAAGGCGCAGAGGCATCACAAATGCTGAGTCTAAATTCTCTTGGTGTGTAGATAACTTTAGTGGCTGTTCTTCTGCCTCACATTGATGAGGCAAAGCTGTCACATGGGAGTGATACATTGTTCCCAAACCTCGGGCCCTTCTTATGGCACTGGGGAGCTGCTGGGGCTGTCATTCCAAGGACTTCCATCTGAAATGAGAGAGTTCCCTGGCCCTCCCTGACAAAACATGTGACCGAGGGGTAGCTCATCTGTTTGGCCACCTTGTGTGCTCAAATCCCTTATGGGATGGGGAACATGTAGATGGGCAGGTGCGGGAGCTGGGGCAAGCTCCCCTGGGCTCTGGCCCCGCAGCAGCATTCAAGGGTGGGTGTCTGCAACTCTCGAAGCCCAAGTGATTTAAACATATTCCAA
The DNA here is from genome assembly GCA_963573385.1 of Cacajao melanocephalus. NCBI lineage: Eukaryota > Metazoa > Chordata > Mammalia > Primates > Pitheciidae > Cacajao > Cacajao melanocephalus. Next base: position 31,416 of record CAUYLG010041747.1, read on the forward strand.
CCTTCCAGTGGTGTTACAGTGCACTCTTTTAGCCTTGTCATCCATGGACACCTTAAATGTTAACCAGCTCAATGCCCTCTTGGTATCCAGGTCCTTGTTCAGTGTCCAGGAAGAATCAGGTGACACATGGACTTGAAGGATGGTGAATGCAGGGGTTTTATTGAGTGGTGGAGGTGGCTCTCAGTGGGATGGATGGGGAGCAGAAAGGGGATGGGGTAGGAAGAAGATCTTCCCTTGGAGTTTGGCTGTCCAGTAGGCTGATCTCCTCTCTGACTGTCCCCAACCAAACTCCTCTCGATGTTCAGATGCTCCTTCTGTCTCTTTAACATGCTGCTCTGCCATTCTGCTGTAATTCTGTTTATCTCCTTATCTGCTTCTGGAGGATAGGGTCAGGAGTTTACATGGGTACAGGATGGGGGAGCATGGCAAGCCAAAAGACAACTTTGGGACATGAAAATAGGAATGCCTGTTCCCATTTAGGGCCTCGGATTTCCAGGCTTGAGAGTGGGGCCTTTGCTGGGAACCGCCTTCTTTTAACCAATATTTGTCTCCTGTCCCTATCACATTTAGTTGAAGCCTTCTAAATTGTAACCTCCACTTCCCCAGGCGGTCCTAGCCTTAAGCAGGATGTTCAGAGAATGTGAGTGATTATTAGAGTGAAAACAGAAACCATTTTTAGCAACGAGTTCCCGGTGGACCTGCTGGGACTTCAAGTTTCTCTCTTCCTTGGCCTAGTCCCTGGTAGCATCTGTGTTTTACTGTAACTATCCAATGGATTCTTCTTGCCTGCTGTCCAAATAGAGCAAATTTGTCAAGGCAGGAGAATTGCAATGAAGAGTTTCATTCACACAGAGCCAGCTGAATGGGAGTTTTATTGCTAGTCAAATCAGTCTCCCTGAGAATTGGAGGGCTAGGGTTTTTCAAAGGTAGTTTGGGGAAGGGGTGGGATTGGGTAGGTAATGGAGGCTCACTGCTGATTGGTACAAGCATAGAGGTGCGGGAAATGATCCTCCTGGATACCGAATAGCTTCTGGGTGGGGCCACAGGAACAGTTGGTAGGTCCAGGTAGAGTCAGCATCAGTAGGTGGATCCTTGGAAATATAGATTTCAGAGTGTGCAAAAAAAGTCTGAGAAAATGTCTCAAAAGGCCAATCTTCCAATTCTGCAATAGTGATGTTATCTGCAGGAGTAATTGGGAAAGTTGCATGACCCCCAGAATAATGGCTGGCAATCATTTGTGTCTATACCTTAGCAGAATTCAGGCTTCCCTCCTTCCTATGAACTCAAACTATCTGAGATAGGTTTCAGTTAATTTAGAAAGTTTATTTTGCCAAGGTTAAGAATGTGCCCATGACACAGCCTCAGGAGGTCCTGAGGACCTGTGCCTAACGTGGGGGTGGGGGGACTTTCAGATCAGGTAGATTTAAACACATTCTGATTGTTAATTGGTTGAAAGAGTTATTATCAGTAGAAAGAAATACCTGGGTTAAGATAAGGGGTTGTGGAGACCAAGGTTTTATCATGCAGATGAAGCCTCCAGGTAGCAGGCTTCAAAGACAATAGATTGTAAATGTTTCTTAGCAGATTTAAGGTCTGTGTTGATACCGGAGGGGCATACTCAGGCCCATCAGCCTGACCCCCACTTCTCATCATGGCCTGAAGCAGTCTTTCAGGTTAAATTTTAGAGTGCCCTGGCCAAGCAGGGAGTTCATTCAGATGGTGGCAGGGTTCAGGGGTACTTCACATTTCAGTTTTGGTTTACATTCCCCTGGCCCGGTGTTCTCTCAATAGGTTTACAAAGGCAGTTGAGTTTTGGGGAAGGGCTATTATCATTTAAAATGTAAACTAAAAGTCTCCCAAAGCTAGCCCAGGAATAATTTACAGTAGCTTGAAGGCTAAAGACATAAGGGGCATTGGTTAGATCAGATCTCCACTGTTTTTGCAAAGGCAGTTTCACTATGTGGCACCCTTCAAGTTCTCCTGCAGCCACCAGTGCATAAATTGGCTCTTGTGACTGTGAAGTCACATTCCAACCTCTAGGAAAGCAACATTTCCTCTGCCATTCCCAAACCCTGGGTTTCACTCATTTGAGGACCACTAATTTGACTTCAAAAGATAGTGGGATGTGGGGGGAAGGGAGAAGAAGTTAAAAATTCTTGTTTCTGAGGAGGAGGTCCTTCTTTTGCAATCCTTCTCTCAGTCAAACCTGTGGGTTCCCTTATTCGTGCTGTCTTCTTCCTCTTCCTCACTGGATTAATTTGGGAGAAAGTCCATATGGCTTTTTTGATAAGTCGTGATGAGACAGGATCGTTCCCTTGACCCCTCATGGGTGGGAACTGGAGTGGCTCATTTCACTCGGCCCACCACTGGCCACTCCTCACAGGAGAGAGTGTGAGAGCAAGTGAGTGCAGAAATCAGAGTGAATAAATGCTGGAACCAGCTGATCACTCCTCTCTGGCAGGAGCAGGCTCTGTGTGGGCCCCACAGCAGAGTCCCAGTGTGTTACAACCAATGCTATTTCCGCTCTGCCATCCAGGGATGGCCAAGTGCCAACCAGCTCAGAGGAGGGTTGGGGTGACAGCCCTTGCCCTCTTAGCACCTGGGTTCTTGTCCAGCATCCAAGAAGAATCAGGTCACATGAACTGTTTGAAAGGTGATGAATGCAGAAGACTTTATTGAGTGGTGGGTGATTCTCAGCGGAAAAGGAGGGTGGAAAGGGGATGAGAAGGTGATCTTTCCCTGAAGCCCAGTGGTCTCTGGCTGGGCCCCTCTCCAAAGCTGTGCCATCTGAAGTTAGCTGTGTCTATCCATAGTCTCCAATGCTGATTGCTCCTCTACTCGGTGCTCAGCTGGTTGTGTTGCTCTGCCAGCTGAAGTCTTTTATGGGCACAGGATAGGGGTGAGGCTGGCCAAAAAGGCAACATTTGGGTGGAAGAATGAGGTCAGCTCTCTTCATTTCAAGCTGCAGTTCCAGGCTTAAGGGTGAGATTTAGCTGGAAGCCCAGCTCTTTTCTATCAGTGATAAGATGGGCCTGAGGCAACCTCTTGCTGGACAGGAATCCCCACTCCTTGTGTACTGCAAGCAGGGCCTAAAGTGGAGCAGAAGGAAAGCATGGAGGGACTGGCATAGGCCAGGTGTTCAGAGCCTGAGAGATGTCACAGGTATGACTGGCTGGGGCCCGCATCACAGGCAGTCAAGAATTTACCAAGACAGTCATAGGTAAAGGAAGGCAGATTTATTAGAGAAAGTACGAAGATAGGTTGCAAGAGTGCAACGGGCAGCACAGCAGAGAAAGGGCTGTCTGCAAAGAGGCAGGGGCTGGGGGAAGTTTTATAGGGTCATACTTGAGGGGCTACATGCAGAAAAGGTTTGCAGATAAGATTGTGCTACTGGGGCTCCATGAAGGAAGCCAGGTATTTGGGAACAGGATGTTATGCCAGCAGGACCTGGTGCCCCTTCCTCATTGTTACTTACTTAGTTTATTAGGACTCCTCAAGACAGAAATCCCCTTTCTTCCTGTGTGTATCCCTCTGTGCTTCTCACCAACAGAGTGGCTAGAATGGATGCCTAAAGCAGGATGTCAGCCTTGGGGACAAAGCTAGAGGGCCACTTGACCTGCTTCCAGCCCAGCTCACCAGCTGAGGACCAAGTTAGGCCGAATGTTCAGGGCCACCATGTGTGATGGGCGTTTTGTGCATTTGGGACACAAAAGTCTTGACTGAGGCAGCAAAAACCAGGGACTGGGTCCAGTTTATGTTCCTTTAATTAGTATGACTGTCCACAGAAAGGGGCACAACAACGTTGTGAGCCTGGGGCTATTTGCCCAGAGAGGCCTCCTTCTTCTAATTTTCACGAAGGTGCTACATCGGCTGCCCTGCCTTTCAGAGGTGTTCACTGTGCCTCTGAGAGCCCTAGTATCCTGCAGCAGCTGTCGTTGGAGGAGTTCAGAGTTTGGAATCACAGTTTTCTCTCTTTCCTTCAAATGCTGGTCATAATATACAGCTGCTGCTTTTGCCATCTAGAAACTCTTGGCCTTTCCGTGGGGAATTGACTGACTTTGTTGGGAAGTTTGACGCTTTCTGATTCTCTTCCTTTATGTGTGCAACAGGGATTATCAGGAGCGTTTTTCATCTGGTAATGTATGGTTTTGGAAAGCTGATTCTCGGATATCATGGGTTAGCAAGGCTAACATTGCTCCATTTCCAAGAGAAAATTTTAAGTAATCAAAGGAATAGAACAAAACTAGGATGGGGTGAGGATTTTATTCTTCATTCCTTACACAATGTCATGAGAACTTTTGCATGATCAATACCTGTAGAATGTCTGTTAGAAAAATAGAGGTCATCCACTTCTTGGAGCCCCACATGACAAAGAAAAAGCTTTAATGTATGGCACCTGTTAAACATCTTTTGGTGTAAATGAAAGAGATTGGTCACTTCCAGCGGCATGCAGTGAGCCGCTGGTGTCTGCAGACTTTTCCTTCCACAAACCTCTTTCATTCAGCTTTCCCAGGACAAGTGGCAGGTTCGTCTCAAATCTCTACTCTGATGTTTGATGCCATTCAAGGAGCAATCTCATTACAGAAAAAGGCTGAGAAACTAGTTTGAGTATTATCTGACTATAATGTGACATTATCATGAGTTGAAAATGACAGAATTTTGTTGAACAAAAACCCTTTTGACTGATGTGTGTCTCTTCTAGTTCTGAGCATTTCAGTTATTGTTTTATAAAAAGAATTTTATTGGCTTGAGACTAGGCAAAGAGAAAGAGAAATGATCTACTCTTTAAGAATTGCCTTATAAAGAGTATATGACCTGTTTTATTTTTGTACACATTTACGTAGTACATGTGCAACTTTGTTACATGCATAGATTGGGTAGTTGTCAAGTCATAGCTTTCAGTGTATTCATCACCCAAATAACGTATGTTGTACCCACTAACTAATTTTTCATCATTCACCCTCCTCCCAACAACCCCCCACCCTGCCACTCTTCTGAGTCTTCATTTTCTAACATTCCACTCTCTACATCCATGTGCACACATGTTTTAGCACCCACATATGAGTGAGAACATGTGATATCTGACTTCTGTGCCTGGATTTTTTCACTTAAGATAATGTGACCTGTTTTGTTTTGTTTCCTTTCCAGAAACTCTTTATATCTTTTCCTATCTCCAGTGCTCTAAAATGTCATGATTATATGCCTTGGTCTTTTCCATGTATTGTGCTGAGAGCTTGGTGAGCCTTTTAATCTGAAAATTTATGTCCTATGGTCTGTGACATTTTTCTCTTTTACTTCTTTGAAAATCTTGTCCCCCTCTGTTTACTAAGTTTTGTCCTTCTGGAGCTCAGAGGATTCAGATGTTGAATTTCCTGAACTAAACCCCTAATTTGTGCAAAAATATTTTTTTCTCATGATTTTACTTAATTAACCATTTTTAACATTTTTAATCTTTTATTAACTAATCATTTTTAAACATGTTAAGACAAACCCAAACTTATAGGAAAGTTAACAGATACAATAGAAAGAACTTTTTTCCTAGTCCATTTGAAAGCAGGTTTTAGACATGACACATTATGACATCTCAATGCTTTAGTATGTATTTCCTACAAACAAGGCATTCTCCCACAAAAACACAAGATAAGCATAACATTTAGAAAATTAACCTTTATACATGGCTGCAGTCTAATTCTCAGACCCCACTTAAGTTTTTCCATTTTCCTCAATAATGCCCTCCACAGGAGAAAGATCAAGTTCAGAATCACATGTTGCAGTTAGTTATTTCTCTTTAGTGTTCTTTAACCTAATTTTTCCTTCATGACTGTGACACTTTGGAAAAGTACAGGCAATTATTTTGTAGACTTTCCTTCAAATTGGGTTTGCCTGATGCTTTCTCTTGATTCCATTCAGGTCACGTGTCTTTGGTAGTAGATCTCACAGATCGGCTGCAGAACATTATCTCTGCATCAGCTCAGGTGGTGCATGATTTTGATTTGTCCTATCTCTGATGATGTTCTCTTTGATCGTTTGATTAAGGAGGTACCTGCCACACTTCTCTGTAAAGTTTCAGTTTTTCCCTTTGTAATTAATGAGTACTTTATGGAAAGGAATTTTGAAACTCTGTAAATATCCTTTCCTTCATCAAACTTCCCATATAGTCATGTATTTATATGCATATGACTCGTGGTTTCCTATTATATTCAGTGGATTATAATCCCTTACCATCATTGTTGATTTTGATGCCTAGAATGTTCCCAATTTGAGCCAATTTCTCGATCTTTTGATATGTCTCATTCTTTGAGCACTTTCTTACTTTTAGGCATACAAAATATTCCAGACTCACGTTAGTATTGGAATTAGCCATCTTTCTAGTGGTCAATGGTATTTAGAAGTCAAGATCTGAGTGCTGTGTTCATTGCTATTGGGGCATTGCCAGGCCTTCTCAGAGAGTGATACACACAATACACACACACATGCATGAACAGTATACACATAACTATATGTACATTTTTATTCCTATATCTTTCTATATATATAATGAAAACAATATATGGGTTTCAGTACCTCTAGGTATTCAATACCATAAGGTTCATTCTAATTTTCTCTTTTTCCATATTTAACTTCCTTCTCTGAGAGTGATACCTTTAACATCTTACTTATCTGATCAATGGCTCTATGTAAACCAATTTCCAATCAAAGCTATCTTACCCTCCCCATGAGGATATCCTCCTCAACCTAGTCAGGATCTGACACTCTGTGCCAGGCTGCCACTGACTCCCCAACTATGTGAATATCTTCCTCACTCCTCTCATGCTCAGACACCCCAAGCAGTGCTTCTGACCCTGCACAGATACTATTTCAGGGTTACCCTGAACCAGGCCACCACACTCCCACACCCCCAGGTCAAGCCCCAGTTCCTGTACTAAGCCACCACATCCCTTCCCCTCCCTTATCCTTTACATGGTAAAGATCCTTGCTTTTCTCAACCTCATCTTATGGTTTTGAGACTGAATTGCTCAGGAAGGGAAAAAGAATAAATTCTCTTGATCTTTTTATTTTGCCTTCTACAGTCTCTCATCTCCTTTACCTCCCAATATTTCTATTAAACTTTTAAAAATGTATGACTTTTTTTTTTTTTTAAGACAAGGTCTTTCTCTGTTTCCCAGGCTGGAGTACATGGCACAATCATAGCTTACTACAGCCTCGAACTCCTGGGCTTAAGTGATTCCCCCTGCCTTAGACTCCTAAGTAGCCCAAGTGTGTGCCACTATACCCAGCTAATTTTTAAAATTATTTGTAGAGATGGAGTCTCACTATATTGCCCAGGCTAGTCTCAAACTCCTGGCCTCAAGCAATTCTCCTGCCTTGGCCTCCCAAAGTGCTGGGATTACAGGCATCAGCGGACATTGATGGCAGTGGCAGGCCGTCCAGAGCGGCTGCTGCCATCATGCCAGCGGCAGCAGGAGGTGTGGGTGGTGGTGGTAGGTGGGTGGTAGGAGTGACTGCAGGAGCAGCAGTGGCCATGGTGGTCCCCTATGCCCCGTGTCCCTGAGGAAGCCGACTACGTCATTCTCACTGTCACTGTCGCACAGCCGGGCAGGACCCGCTCCCAGGCCCAGAGCCTCTGCCACAGCCTCAACCTTGCTCCCTGTTGCATCTTGGAAGCCCATGAGCACCTGGCGGAAGGCACAGCCGGGACTTACTGGGCCAGCCCTGAGAGCGTCCGATTCATTTGTGTGGGGTTGGCCGGGGCCGCCATGCCCCCTGCACCTTGCCCACCATCCCTGCTGGAAAAATGCAGACAGGAGGTGGGTAGTCCCTAGAGCCAGCTCCTGGGAGCCCCTCAGAGCCCAATTCCCTGGGAGCCACCGTGATGGGGTCAGGCTGAGTTGCCCGCTGGTGAGGGAGCAGCACAGTTGGGCACAGAGGGATGGGCAGAGAGGGGCCTCGAGATGGAGCTGGGTCCAGGGTGGTGCTGCGCTCCACGGAACCAGCAGGAGGAGCAGGAGCAGGCAGTAGCCCCGCCCTCCCACGTACAGCTGCAGCCACCCAAGTCATGGCAGGAAGGTCCCCAGCCCTAACCCCGCAGGCTCAGCGGTGTCTGCTCCTGCTGCCTGGCCTCTGCCAGCTCCCTGCGCCTGCTCTGATCCTGGAGCAAGGTTGTGGCCAAGCCCGGACGCTGTGGCAGCCTGGGGAGGAGTGTGCACGCTGGGGGCAGTGCGGACACGCCAGCCCCCGGCCTCCTCGCCCGCTAGACTCTGGGTACCAATGAGCACGAGAGGCAGTCCAGGTGGGGCTCAAGGCAGCTCAGTGCTGGCCTCTTGGCCCAAACAGCCCGAACGCCATGAATAGCAGCAGGAGGCAAACAGACAGAAGGGGGCGGGTCCCCTGTGAATCTCTGGGGAGCTCTGAACCCTGAGGGCGGGGCTGCAGGTCCCATGGACCGGAGTAGGAACTTGTGGTGCTTTTTCCAGGCCTGCCCATTGACCAATCAGCATGTACTTCCTCGCCTCAGAGACCCATAAAAAGGCCGGGACACAGCCAGACCCAAAGAGATGACAGGACGGCCAGCTGCAGAGAGGGGCTATCCACCCTACGGTCTCCTCTTTGCTGGGAGCTGAACACTCCTTAGGATGACCTGCCCAGCAGAGAGGAGCTACCCTCTCTGCTAAAAGCTGAACACCGGTCGGGACACTGGTGGGACACTATGAGTCTCCTGTGAGTTGTTTGTTACTCAATAAAGCTCCTGTTTGTCTTGCTCACCCTCCACTTGTCTGGGTACCTCATTCTTTCTGGACTCAGGACAAGAACTTGGGACCTGACCGATGGCAGGGCTAAAAGAGTATAATACAAACAAGACTGAAACATGCCCCTTGCTCACCTTTATGGGCAACAAGAAGGAGAGAAGGAGAAAAGAGCTGCAACCCTTCAGGGAGCCCAGACCTAGGAGCTCCCCAAGCTGGGGCTGTGACACCCTCTTTAGGGCTCTGCAATTCCTGGTTTCTCCAAGCTTCTGGGTACCAACACGTTCCCTGGTGTCGGCCGTAGAAGCTGCCTATGGTATGCCTGGTCCAGCTGCTGCCTCACAGGGAGCCAGCCCCGGTGCTGATGCCTGGGGCTGCCCACTCCACTGGAGCCAGCATGCCTGGCTGTGTGCAGTGGCTGGACCCCATGCTCACTTGCTCACACACCCTTTGCTGCCCCACTCACCCTTGGCAGGCGTGGGATCCAGGCCAGTACTGTGAGCTGAGCACAGCCTGTTGGGCCCCAGCAAAACTTGGGCAAAGGCACCACTGGCCACAGACGTTTCCAGCTGGGAAAGCAACATCCCAAGGATCCCATAACAACATATTTTTAATCCTCAAGAGCTCTTTGTGATTCTCTGAATGTCCTTTTTAAATAGTATTCTGATCTTGTTTAACAGGTATATTTCTTCTTATCTGTTGCTTTTCTTTTCTCCTATTCTCTGCATTCTTTCTGATAGTTCTAATTTTTTTTATTGCTTATTATAACTTCTGTCTTTCATGTAGGAGGCTTCCTAAAATACCTGTTGATGACCTGTCCATTTGTAGTTAAGAAAGAGCCAGTAAAAAGCAGAATGCAGGTCCTATATATGGACAAGACCTGCCAACCGATTGACCTCACTGGAACAAAGACTCACTTGTGACTTCTTGGTTCCCTTGTATCACAAGACGACACCCCTACACTCAAGCTTCCCTATTCACCTTCCATGGTTCGGCTCTCTGTTATCTCCCTGCCCATTCTCTTTGTCTATAGGGTTTATTCCTTTAGGTGTCTGTATGGTCATTTTAGAGACATTGCAGTGAAAAGCAAAGATAAATGCATGCTTTTAATTTCCAGGCCTTACTGGACGTCCTCAAAATATTGTGTGTCTTTTTTCTGAGCAAGTCCATCTGCTCTTCATGCAAAATGGATTTGGGCCAATGCTATAACATTCAGAAGTCTGAAGCTATATATGAAGATTAGGTTCCTCCTTTGGACCCTTGCAACCTTGAGGGTCACTTGATCTTGGCATTTAAAAACACTTCTAGTCATATAAGATAGACCAATGTAGGTTTTCATTTCAGAAAATAACATCTGTCAAATATTCAGGCAATAGACCTCCACGTGTATTATAAAGGGGACTTTCTTCTGGGGGCCTGCAGATACAGGGTCATTTGACTAAGCCTTGAGATGCAGCCACTCTGGGAAAGGAGGGAGTAGAAAGTGAAAAGGAAACGTAACATGGCTAAGAGCATGAGCTTTGGCACTAGATCCTCTGAGTTCAAACCTCCCCTCAGCCACTGGCTTGCTGTATATTCTTGAGCAAGTTATTTATCCCTTGATATGTTCAAGTTATTTGCATATAAAATGGATATAACAATATTCACCCCATTGATTCATTGTGAGGATTAAATAATACCATGTATATAAAACATAAATGGTACCTAATTGTGTTACTACACCCTATTAAAATGGTTTACTTACTGGACATTCCAAGGATGACAGAAGCAAATAGTAGAGAAAAAAATGTTGTGCTTGTTTAGGAGACAAATTATGATAATCTTGGCACTTAGAACTGAGGTGGAAAGCATGGACTGTGTGCACTGCTCCCCTGAATGCTCTGAGCTGGTTTCAGTGTCTGAGCCATTCGAGCTGCAGGGGTCACTTCCCACTCTGTGCTCTTCCCTGCAGGTGATACTGCTCTCTCCTTAGCAAACCAGAGACCATTTTTGTTCTCCTTTGGAGTCTGTTCAGCAAATAATCCCCGGTCTCATTTTTTTGGAGGTTTAAACCCATGTGTCTCTTTGGTGTAAAGCATTAATATCTGACCCAAGGCCTTTACTCTGGAAGAAAAGTCATGCCTGAAGGAAGCAGCAGTACCTCTGGCCCAGGCAGCTGCCTTTGAGTGGGGCCATTAGATACATAGGAATGCTGTCCAGGGTCTTACAGAGCACTCTGTCTCTCTTTCTCTCTCTCAAGTTCTCTCTCTCTTGCTCTTTAATTTTATTCTTGTGTACTTCATAGAAGGAGGATTTCATAAGCCCCATCCTACATGGTTAGCTGGTGGCTGTCAGGAGTTCTTCTGGATCAAAGAGATTGTGGATAGGTGGACTCTGCTCTTGAATTTTAGTAGATTCCCTCCAGGAAAGTTATATGGCTGCCAAGAAAGATTCTGTTACAACAATAAAAAAGAGCAGCTGGTGTCTCCATGACTGTTGTTCCAGAAACTCATAACCTTGGTTTTAACATTCTTTTAGAGGGGCATGGAGAAGACATTTTACAGCTGGCAAATGTTTTTAATCGTAACAGGGTGTGTGTTCACCAAGGAGCCCTGCGGAAACCAATGAGGATGCAGAGTATGACAGGAAGCCTTGCAATTCCTATAGAGAGCAAAGATAACTTCTCTTAAGAGCATATTCTGGGGAATAAGATTGTTTTCATTCACATACAGACAAATATTTTAAAACACGTGTTCTTCCCCCTAACCCATGGATAAAACTTCTTAAAGGAAACTGAGACCCACTTCATGCACGTGGGTGACTAGCACAGTACACCTCTTGTAAGTGTTACTTTTTCTATTACAGATGAAAATTTTTGAAATCCATTGAATAGTACTGTTTTCAGGCCACAGAAGATGATTTTGATACAAATGGATGTTGAAGTCTTTCTGTGCAGCATGAGGGAAGGATTTGAGCTCTGGCTTTGAGTACTGAAGTCCACAGAACACGTCTATAGTTCCTTCACTTAGACCCAGTCACTGGGTAGGGCCCACCAAGTAGTTGATTGCGTGTAAGAAAGCACCCAACCCTTTTGTTCTGGTATAAAGTTGAAAAATCAAACACAACTAGAGAAATAATTCCGACTTCACTGACTACATAACATTAACTGGTCCCAAGAAGTGATGAATCTAAGGAGCATCTTGAGCAAATAAATGGTCTTATAACATTTAACATGTAGGATATTATAGTTTAAAACCAAGATCCAGGGCTACTGTGAGGAAGCATTCAGCCGACTGCCCACACAGGCTTCTTGGAGTATCCTTTAGCATCAATGTCTTTGTCTCGTATCTGAATCTTCAGTATCAGTACGTGCAGATGTGCCCTAGCTCTCAAGTGTGGAGTAGCATTTTCCAAAGCATAAGACACTGATTTGTAAACACATTAACATAGGACTTCTACAGTGACCAGGCTTTTCAGTAACTGGATATTTATGTCCACCTATCTGTATCGTCTTCCTCTCAGTGTCTTCCCTGGAGACCATAAGGTTCCTTGGTGAACTTACAGTCAGACAAAAGATTACCTAGTTTCATGAGACCAGCATGTCACAAGAACTGGAAGTCTCATTCCAGTTCCACTGGAAAAGACACTTTTCTAGCAACCAGAAACCATGAATTGGTCAGACAACTGGTTAGACATATTTTTAAAACCCTGACCAGAACTTCTCTATTTATCTCCTGTCTCTAGGCTCCTTGGAGAGCTTTTTATTTGCATTTGTCATACTACAATTTTCAAAACTGTAGCTTATCTCAATAAGCTAAAGTCCATTTGAGATGAGGAGTTTCCTGTGGAGACACAGAAGACATCCAGCACTCTTGGCAAGATTCAGGAGACACTCCAGTCTTATCAGTAATGTTTGCCAAACATCTCCGAGTGTGGACGACTCACAGGGGCTGAAGAGCTGTTGGGGGCTAATCCCATGCATTGCATATTGATTTTTCACTTTGTGTTTTCAAAGATGTCATTTACTGACTTGTTTCTAAATCCTAGTGCTAATTTTAGGGACTTTTCTGACTATCCAGAATTACATTTTGTAGGATATTTATTGGATCACAAGGGAAACAACTTGTTAATTCTACTTATGTGAGCTGCATACATACAAAATCAAAAAGAAGAAATATAAAAAGTCCATGGCTTACCCCCATCAGCTTCATTCATAGGCATGCAGCCTCTTGAGATTCTTCTTTCTAACTTGAAGTGGGGACTGAAGGAATGTTTAGGATGCCTCAAACACCAGTCTGCCATCCAGATACATTCATGGTGAAGTGTCTCACCATCCTCAGTCAATCAAGAGACTGAGGGTACTTGACCCCGGTATTTGACAATTGTCTGTTCGTTTCTATCTGGAGACTCATGGCCTCTCTGAAAAGCTCTGAGTCTGCTTCTTGGGTACACAATGGTAAACCATTGAGATGGACTGGGATTGATGAAAACATTGCAAATGCAGCTGGAAACAGTCAACTTTGCCATCTCTCAAAAGATAGGCTGAGATGCTCAAGTTTAATCTATTAGAGTATGTGTGATGAGAAAAACATCAAGAGCCTGGAAAGGAAGCCTAAACCTTCTTCAGCCATTTCCCTTGATCGGGGTTGTGTCTGCCTCTTCTATGTTTGGGAAACTCTTTCCATGTCCTGGAGAAAGCCCAAGAACTTTGAACTTAAGTCCTATGTAAGAATTTGATCCAGGATATTGGAAAACCTTTAAGGTAAAGTTTTATTTTCAAAGATGCTTTTCCATCTTGTTAAAAGTTGCAATCGAAATTCACTTTGAGGCCAGACACAGTGGCTCGCAACTGTAATCCCAGCACTGGGAGGCCATAGTGGGTAGATCACCAGAGGTCATGAGTTCAAGACCAGCCTGGCCACCATGGTGAAACTCTCTGTCTACTAAAAATACAAAAATTAGCCAGGCATGGTGGCACATGCCTATAATCCTGGTTACTCGGGAGGCTGAGGCAGGAGAATCACTTGAACCTGGGAGGTGGAGGTTGCAGTGAGCTGAGATCATGCCACTGTACTCCAGTCTGGGTGACAGAGCAAGACTCTGTCTCAAAATATATATATATATATTAATTTTTTTAAAAGTACAATTTAATTGTTTTGTTTATGTAAAAATTGTTCTGTGATAATCTTTAAAAAGGAAAAACCTTTATTTTTTAGAACAGTTCAAGATGTACATGTCTCTGCTTGGTTGGGATAGTTTGCCAATCTCTCCTTGCTTTTGGTGACCTTGGCATTTTTGAGCAGTACTGAGCAGGAATTTTGTAGGACACTCCTCTACTAGAATTTGTCTGGTGTTTTTCTCATGATTAGACTGAGGTTATAGAGTTTGAGGAAGAAGATCGTGGAGATATAGTGTCATTTTACCACATCATATCGAGGTTACATAATCACATGATTTATAGTTGTTGATGTTGACTTTGATCACTGGACTGAGTTGTGTTTGTCAGATGTCTCCACTGTGAAGCTACCTTTCCTTTTTCTCTCTTTGCATACTGTACTCTCTGGAAGGAAGCTGCTCAGCATGGCCCCCCCTTAATGAGTGGGGTGTTATACTCCTCGAGGGCAGAGTGTGCATGTAAATTGTTTGGAATTCTTCTGTGTGGGAGATTTATCTGTCACTCCCCTCCTGCATTTATTAATGTATTCAATCATTTATTTATATCAGTATGACTCATGGATATTTATTTTATAATTGGATTGCAATCTAATATACTTAATTGTGTTGTCAAAATTGCTTCAGTTCTGGCTACTGGGAATTCTGACAGTTGGTTCCTGGGCTCCTTTGATGTACTCCCACCAATGTAGTATTTTTGTTGGATTGGTTTTTTAGTGCTTTCTTTCTTTCTGGCATTACACGATGATCCATACTTATTCTGTATATTTTTTTGCCCCAGCCTTAGAATCAGCCATTTCTCCAAAGCGCTCTGGTTCCTTTCATTGGAGAATAGTAATAGAAATAAAGATCTGGGTGGTAGACGCACTCGGTGCTACTGGAGTGTCACTTCATCTAGGCCCTCTCAGCTGAGAGAACCAAGAAATACATGTGTGTATCCCAACCCATGAGTATACACACATCCATAAATATTTTGATATGTAGCTGTCTGTATCTGTATTAAACCAATGAGTTCCTCTGATATCTCCGTCTCGAATCCATTAGCATACGGGTCATTCTAGCCTCCTCTCCTTTCTTATCCATAAAATCTCACTCCAACAGTGAGAAATCTGGCTCTGCAGGAACTGTTTTATATGGATAAACCAATGCTGACATTTGAGCAAACATTTTTAAGACATTTCTGTCTTTGTCTCTCTCCATGTTCTTGCCTTTCTGCTAATATTTTTCTAAATATATATGCTTATATGTATTATTTTCTTATTTTCACATAAATGGTACATATTCTTACCTGTGTACCTTTGTAATGTCTTTTTGTCCTATGTAAGTACTTTACAGACACAAATTTTTTTCTTAATTCCATAGGTTTTCAGGGAACAGGTGGTGTTTGGTTACATAAATACATTCTTTAGTGGTGATTTCTGAGATTCTGGGGCACCCATCACCCGAGCAGAATACCTGTACCCAATTTATAGTTTTTCATCCCTCATCCCTCTCTTATCCTTTCTCCCCCATCCCCAAAGTCCACTGTATCATTCTTATGCTTTGCGTCCTCATAGCTTAGCTCCCACTTATGACTGAGAACACATGATGTTTGGTTTTTCATTCTTGAGTTATTTTGCTTAGAATAATGCTCTCCAATTCCACCCAGGTTGCTGCAAATGCTGTTATTTTGTTCCTTTTAATAACTGAGTAGTATTCCATGGTATATATATACCAAAATTTCTTTATCCACTGGTTGGTTGATGGGCATTTGGGCTGGTTCCATATTTTTGTAATTGCCAATTGTGCTGCTGTAAATATGCATGTGCAAGAATCTTTCTCATATAATGACTTCTTTTCCTTTGGGTAGATACCCAGTAGTGAGATTGCTGGATCAAGTGGTAGTTCTACATTTAGTTCTTTAAGAGGTCTCCACACTGTTTTCCATGGTGGCTGTAATAGTTTACATTCCCACCAGCAGTGCAAAAGTATTCCCTTTATACCAAATCCCCACCAACATCCATTATTTTTTGATTGTGGCTATTCTTGCAGGAGTAAGGTGGTCTCACTTGGTTTTTTTTTTTTTTAGAAAAAGAGAGAAAAGAAGAAAGAAAGAAAGAAAAAGAATTTAAGAGAGAAAGAAAGAGGAAGAGAAAGAGGGAGAGAGAATGGGATTCTTGTTCTATTGCCCAGGCTAGAATGCAGTCTAAAAATGGGTATTAAAAACCTCTTTTATGCCAATAATTGTACTTAACAATAGAAACAGGAAGGAATAAGAGATGAAAATAACAAACAAGCAGCCAGCCAATATTTTATTTAAACCTGTGAAATGCTATGCAATTGCTGAGGAGTGATTTACTTCCAATTATGTGGTCACTTTTAAAATAGGTGTAATGTGATACTGAGAAAAATGTATGTTTTG
>CAUYLG010041748.1:0-48584 GCA_963573385.1 Cacajao melanocephalus
ACCCTGGTGAATCTGACGATTATGTGCCTTGGGGTTGCTCTTCTTGAGGAATATCTTTGTGGTGTTCTCTGTATTTCCTGGACTTGAATATTGGCCTGCCTCGCTAGGTTGGGGAAGTTTTCCTGGATAATATCCTGAAGAGTGTTTTCCAGCTTGGATTCATTCTCTCCGTCACATTCAGGTACACCTATCAAATGTAGATTAGGTCTTTAAACATAATCCCCTATTTCTTGGAGGCTTTGTTGATTTCTTTTCACTCTTTTTTCTCTATTCTTTGCTTCTTGTTTTATTTCATTGAGTTGATCTTCAATCTCTGATATCCTTTCTTCTGTTTGGTCCATTCGGCTATTGAACCTTGTGTATGTTTCACAAAGTTCTCGCTCTGTGTTTTTCAGCTCCATCAAGTCGTTTATATTCTTCTCTAAGCTGTTTATTCTAGTTAGCATCTCATCTAACCTTTATTCTAGGTTCTTAGTTTCTTTGCACTGGGTTAGTACATGTTCTTTTAGCTCTGATAAGTTTGTTGTTACCCACTCTCTGAAGCCTGTTTCTGTCAATTCATCAGATTCATTCTCCATCCATCTTTTATCCCTAGCTGGTCAGGAGTTGTGATCCTTTGGAGGAGAAGAGGCGTTCTGGTTTTTGGTGTTTTCATCCTTTGTGCCCTAGATTCTTCCCATCTTAGTGGCTTTATTTACCTGTGGACTTTGTAATTGGTGACTTTTGGGTAGAGTCTCTGAGTGGACGTCCTTCCTGTTAATGATGAAGTTTTTTCTTTCTGTTTCTTGGTTTTCCTTCTAACAGTCAGGTCTCTCTGCTGCAGGGCTGCTGGAGGTCCACTCCAGACCCTGCTTGCCTGGAGATCACCTATAGGGGCTGCAGAACAGTAAGAGTTGCTGCCAGTTTCTTCTTCCATTATCTTCATCCCAGAAGGGTACCTGTCAGGTGTTGGCCTGAGCTCTCCATTATGAGGTGTCTCTTTGGGTGTTTGTGGGCTGGGGAGCTGCTTGAGGAGACATTTTTTCCCTTATAGGAGCTCAAGTGCTGTGCTGCAAGCTCTGTTGTTCTGTGCAGAGCTGCTGGGCAGGTACTTTTAAGTCTGCTGCAGTGGAACTCATAACTGCCTCTTTTCCCAGGTGCTCTGTCCTAGGACGGTCAGCTTTATTTATAAGTTCCTGTCATGCTCTTGCCTTTTTACAGAGATGCCCTGCCCTGCACAGAGTAGTCTAGTCACAGTCTGCCATCACAGGTGTTGCTGAGCTGCCGCAGGCTCTGCCCAGCTGCTGTGTGAATTGTCTCAGCAGTGGCGGACTACCTCAGTAGTGGTGATTGCCCTTCCCTCAACTGATCTGGACAGTCCTGGGTCCAGCTGCACTTCCTGTGAAACTCTCAATCCAGAGCATTTCAGATTGCTTGTTTTGTGGTGGTGGTACCCACTGAGCCAGATCACCTGGCTCCCTGTCTCTGCCCCCTCCTTTTCATTTGAATGGGCGGCTCTGTCTCACAGGCATTCCAGGTACCAGTTGAAACGGCTACCCAGATTTGTGTGAGTTTCTGTGCGCCAATCTGGCATTGGCTGAAACCACAGTGCTGAAAACTCGTGGCACTTTTTGGCCAGGGAATCTCCTGGTCTGTGGGCAGTGAAAACTTGTTTGGAAATGTGGTAGGCACTCAACCTCTGTGTTGTTCTTGCTGGGAACTGCACTCCAGAGCTGTTCCTATTCAGCCATCTTGGATCCTCTTCCTTTATTATTTTTATTGTGTCTATTTGATTCTTTCATCTTTTCTTCTTTATTAGTCTAGCTAGAGGTCTATTTTGTTTATCTTTTCAAAAAACCAACTCCTGGATTCATTGATTTTTTTAAAGGGTTTTTCATGTCTCTATCTCCCTCAGTTCTGCTCTCAATTATTTCTTGTCTTCTGCCAGCCTTTTGATTTGTTTGCCTCTGCTTCTCTGACCATTTTAATTATGATGTTAGGGTGTCATTTGAGATCTTTCTAGGTTTCTAATATGGGCACTTAGTGCTATAAATTTCCCTCTTAACACTGCTTTAGCTCTGATCCAGAGATTCTGGTGTGTCGTTTCTTTTTTCTAATTGATTTCAAAGAAATCCTTGATTTCTGCCTTGATTCCATTATTTACCCAGGAGTCATTCAGTATCAGATTTTTCAACTTCCATGTAGTTGTGTAGCTTTGAATGACTTTTTAATTCTGAGTTCTAATTTGATTGCACTGTGGTCTGAGAGTCTTTTATGATTTCAGTTCTTTTGCATTTGCTGAGGAATATTTTACTTTCAATTATGTGGTCAATTTTAGAATAAGAGCCATGTGACACTGAGAAGAATATATATTCTGTTGATTTTTGGTAGGAGAGTTCTGTAGATGTCTATTGGGACCACTTTATCCAGAGCTGAGTTCAAGTCCTGAGTATCTTTGTTAATTTTCTGTGTCATTGATCTGTCTAGTATTGACAGGGGGCTGTTAAATCTCCCACTATTATGTGTGAGAGCCTAAGTTCTTGTGTAGTTCTCTATGGACTTGTTTTATAAATCTGGGTACTCCTGTGTTGGGTGCATACATATTTAGGCAAGTTAGATCTTCTTAATTGATCCCTTTACCATTATGTAATACCCTTCTTTGTCTTTTTTTTTTTTTTATCTTTGCTGCTTTAAAGTCTGTTTTGTCTGAGACTGCCTTTGTTTTGTCTGAGACTCCCTCAAAGGCAAGGAAACTAACAGTGCAACTTTCAGACTGTGGTCAAAGCCCGAGAGCCCTTGAAAAATCACTGGCATACGTCCAAGTGTACAAATAATCTGTAATCTAATGTACAAGTGCAGGAGAAATGGAAGGACTCATCCAGCACAGGAGAAAGATGAAAGCTAGAAAACTCAGCTAGCCATCTTATCCCACTTTCTTCCACTGCTTTGTTCTATCTTTGCAGGCAGCTGATTGGATGGTGCCCATCAACACTGAGGATGGGTCATCCTCTTTCAGTCCACTGACTCAAGTGTCAGTCTTCTCTGGCAACACCCTCACAAACACACCCAGAAACAAAACTTTAGTACCTATCTAGACATCCGTCAATCATATCAAATTGACATTTAATATTAACCATCACAGGTATCATTCTTTTTAAATTAATTGAAACTTGTTTTGTATTCTAACATATGGCCTATTCTGAAAAAAAAAATATCCCACGTACACTTTAGAACCTATATTCTGCTATTGTTCAGGAGAGGGTTTTATATACGCTACGACTACTTGTTTTATAATGTTGTGTAAGTCTTCTAATTTGTATTGATCTTCTATCTAGATATTTCACTGATTATGTAATTTGGTGTTTCAAAGTCTCCAGTTATTACTGTAGAATTGTCTATTTTTTCCTTCAATTTTTTCAGTGTTTAGATATCTGGGGGCTCTGTTGTTTAATTCAGATATGTTCATAATTTTTAAATCTTCTTGATGAATTGGCCAATTATTCTTCTTACAAATAATACTCTTCATTGTCTCTTGTAACAGTTTTTGACTGAAAATCTAATTTGTTTACTATTAATATGGTCACTTCAGTGCTCTTTTGATTTTTTTATTTGTTTTATTCTCTCACTTTTTTATTTTATTCTTTCATTCTCAATCTATTTCTTTTAATCTAAAGTGAGTCTCCTGTAGATAGCATACAATTATATCATTTTTTACAGTTCATTCTTTCAATATCTGTCTCTTGATTGCAGACTTAACACCTATTAACAATAAATTTATATCACTTTAAAAGTAATTACTGATAAATGATTTACTCGTGCAGTTTTACTATTTGTCTTCTGTTTGTCTTATATCCTTTTTTGTCCTTCATTTTCTTTATTATGTCCTTCTTTTGTATTTACTTGATTTCTTTCATAGTGAATAATTTTCATTCCCTTCTCATTTTCTTTGCGTGTATTTTCCGATATTTTCTTCGTGTTTACCCTGGAGATTACGTTTAACATCCTAAATTTATAACAGTCTAGTTAAGTTCAATAGCATTAAATAAGCATTAAATAGCATTAAGTTCAATAGCATTAAACTTAAGTTCAATAGCATGCAAAAACTCTGCTCCCATACAGCTCCATCACCACCTTTTTTACGTTGGTGTTCTCACAAAGCACATCTTTATATGTGGTACATTGCAATTAAATTGAATAGACTAGCAATACATCAGAATTCAAAGAGCCATAAATAATTTCCCAGGGATATTCATTTTGCACACTTCCTATTACTGAAAAGGTGATCACATGATTTTAGCCTGAGAGTTTCTTTGTTCTGAACATAATCCTAGAAATTTAATAGGAATAAGATTAATATTAATAACAGTAATAAAAAGCACTGTTGAGGAGGGTCCAAAATGCAAACTGAGATTGGCCACCAAGAGGCAGTATAGTAAAGTGATTAGTAAGGTGGACTCTAGACTCAGGATAAATCTAGCTTCATCATATACCACACGATTTTATGTTCATTAACCTTTTTGTACTTCATTTTTCTATCTTAAAATGAAGATAATAGTACCTACTTCAAGGGTTGGCAGAATAACTTTTATAAGTCATGGAAATTGTCTATAACAGTGCCTGGCACATGGTTAGAACTCAATAAAACTAATTATTCCTATTATTAACCCTCAATCTTTGTAATAGAATGAATGTATAAAAGCTTTGTTAACAGAACTTTTGTTCCTAAATTGCTATTTTATATCAAATTTTCACCTTGGAAGAATATTGAACTTAGAATCTGAATTAATCTACTTCACATACGCAAAAGATTGTGGAAAGCAATGTTTCTCAAACTGGGTCTTGAAATCACAGGTGTGATTTCTAAGAAATTTTGACATTTTGTTCCAATGATTATTTAAGTAAAACT
The DNA here is from genome assembly GCA_963573385.1 of Cacajao melanocephalus. Lineage (NCBI taxonomy): Eukaryota > Metazoa > Chordata > Mammalia > Primates > Pitheciidae > Cacajao > Cacajao melanocephalus. Next base: position 4,886 of record CAUYLG010041748.1, read on the forward strand.
TATATTCTGAGTGGTTTCTCACTACTGAGGAGCATTTTAATAAAACATGACTTTTAGTGGTTTTACTTATTAGTAAAATAAGACTTCAACTTAATGTCATAGAAATAAACTAGTGGAGCAATAACTAATTGTGAAAGATTAGATTAAGGACAGAGAGAATCTCACACATAATTGATGTACTCATGCTAAGTGAATATCAATTAATGTATGGCAAGTGCCTGCTATACTGTGGTTCGATTTTTAACAAATTATAAAAAGACTGAATAACCTCACAGTACATAGTAATACAGTAACGCAAAACTTAAATGAAACTGAACAGTAGCATTCACTTTCATATTCAAGTTACACAGTCATCTTTGTATATACAAGCCTAAATTCTTCATTAGTAGTAAGTAATAAGTAGCAATCACTCAATAAATAAATTTTTGTTAAATACTACTTTTATATTTTGAGTACTGCATAATAAGATGTAAATAAATTAATTCATCAAGATAATGTATTACTAAAAATAATTTTATTATTTAGTTTAAGCAAGTGGAATCATCCATCACATCATATTAATATAATTGATTTTATCTAATCTATTTTGTAGCTTTATTTGTAATTTGTGAATTTGTTTTGCATTTTGCAGTATTTGTATAAAAGTTATATAAATAAGGTGTTTATATCTTGTTTACATTCAAATTCATTTAGCAAAAAAAAAAATAAGATATTTAAATAAACATATTGGAGTAGATGATATTGGTATTTAGAAGGGTAATAATTCTTAAGTTTGAAAACTCCGGGATAGAAATTAAGACCTTGGGTTCTAGAGTAACGTAGACTTGAGTTCTAATCACTGTTTTTTACTTTTTAATTATTTTTTATAAATAATTTCAACTTTCATTTTTTATGCAGGGAATACATGTTCAGATTTTTACATGGAAATTTTGTGTAATGCTGAAGTTTGGGGTATGAATGATCAAATCAGCCAGATATTGAACATAGTACCCAGTGAATAATTTTTAACCCTCTTCCTCTGTTCCCTCCTTTCCCCTCAAGTAGTGCCCAGTGTCTGTTGTTTCTATCTTATGTCCATGAGTATTCAGTGTTTAGCTCTCAGTTATAAGTGAGAACAGGTGATATTTGGTTTTCTGTTCCTGTATTAATTCACTTGGGATTATGGTTTCTAGCTCCATTCATGTTGCTGCAAAGGACATAATTCCATTCTTTTATACGGTTGTGTAGTACTCCATGGTGTATATGTACCAAATTTTCTTTATCAAATTCACCATTGATGGAGACCTAGGTTGATTCCATGTCTTTGCTATTGTGAATAATGCTGCAATGAACATATGAGTGCACATGTTGTTTGGTAGGATGCTAATCATTGTTCTAACCTTAGCTAATATTAAGACCTTGGACAAGTTACTCTACCTTTCTAACCTTCAGTTTCTTCACATGTTAAACAGAAATAAGAATAATACTCACCTCATAAGATTGTTGTGAAGATTAAATACCATAATTATGTAAACAACACAGTCACTGGCACATTGTAAAAATTCAAAAAATATTAGATATTGATAGTTGTTTTTGTGAACAATAGCAATTTTTCTCACAGTGAACCTGGATTTGGCTTCAAAATCATTGTCAACATAGAGCTCAGGGAAGCTTTAACAAATCCATTGGTGGTGGTTTTCAAGTTGAAATGTGTCTGCCAATTGGCAGATTAGCTATCATATTCATGCCATTAAATAAATAATACTCAGTGCCAGTAATTATTAGAGAAAGTTCTACTATGTATAATTCTGACAGAAATATATGCTAATCTTTATATTCACTCTATAGGGCTGTAATTTAACACTTCCTTAGATAAAGATACCAGTAAGTACAATGTTGCTACAAACACTGTTTTGTATTTGGCAAGATTGTTTACCTTTAAATAAAAAGCCTATGGTTAAGGATACAAATTTCAGTTAGACACAATAAATAAGTTCATGGGATCTATTATAAAAAGTGATGACTATAATTAATAACAATGTATGGTAAACTTAAAAATTGCTAATATAGTAGGCTTTTTCTCACCCTAAAAATGATAAATATGTGAGATAATGCATATATTAATTAGTTTGATCTCACTGTTTACAAAATTAACATATTTTAAAACATCATGCTGAATACCATAAATATATAGAATTGTTATGTCAATTAAAAATATTATAAGACTAGATTCTATTTCCAGCAATGTGGCAAGCCAAGTAACCTGAAAATCTTCCCTCTATCATACATTTAAAAATGTGAAATTCTCTTACAATATATTCTCTCTCTATATATACATATATATATATAAAATATTTAAATATACACTATTTAAATATACAGAAAATATACAGTATTCTCTCTATATATACTGAGAATATATTATAAGAGAATTATAAGGGAATACATATATTATAAAAGAATATATATTATAAGGAAATTAAGAGCTCACACAAGAGCTCATAAAAGAATAAAGAAATGCCTACAAGCCCCAAATGGAAAGGAAACTCAAAAATTGTGCAAAGTAGTGCAACTGTTACTGTAACTGCCCTGGAGGAAGTTGACTGGTCTCAATAATCAAAAGGACGTGACTTTTAATGACTTTGGGTTCACAAAGTGGGAAATTGAAATTCCCTAATGATTCTATCTAATGCCAGGAATCATTATGGGGCCTCAACCTCTGTGAAAGCATAGACTATAAAAACTCCACTTATCATATAATAAAAAATATAACAAGGAAGTTTTTTTGTTTCACCCTTTGCCCTAAGTCACAAATAAAACCTGTTCTCTAAAAATTGATAACAATAGTCCTGTCTTCATCTAGTTTGGGAAATTGAATTTAGATTATCTGCAACATACTGCCAATAAATTAAAATTAAAATGTTTTTAGTCTGGTCATAGCCCTTCAGTGTTGCGTAGAAACGATGCACACCTCAATGAAGCAACATGTTGTCAGTTAGGAAAAAGTATTCCCTAAAGACTAGTACTTCTCAACATATGTTCAGGTACCATGAACATCAGCATTACCTGGAATTTGTTACAAATGCCCAATCTTGAGCCTCAACCAAGACCTACCAAATCAGAGCCCTAACCCTAACCTTAAGGAAGTGTTGACATCTAACAATTTGTGTTTCGATAAGTCCTTCGGATGACTCTGATTTATACTGAAGTTTGATAACCACTTTTATTAGATAAAGCCCTACTGAAGATGAACCTACAATTCTAAGTCACAAAACTTTCTAGAAAACAACACATAATAAGCAACTAAACTTCATCTGACCTGTAATAGGGTTTGGGACAAACTTCACAATGTTACACTGCATGGATTAAGAAATAAGGTTTTCAAAGAACACTTATATAAACCAAAGAAACCTACATATCCAAGAGAAGAAAATGTGTGAGACCTCTTTATTCTGGCATTACCAAGAAAGCTTTGCCAAATCTGAAGTATGTTATCCCATAGTGTGGATCTATGACCCTGTAAAAGAAGCTCTTTCTCTTGTAATTCTACTGATTTTGAGGGCAAGTGTTAGGAAACAGTCTTGTTAGTAGATTACCACATAGACTTGTAGACATGAGGCTCTCTAGATTTCATGGGTCATATGTACAGAAAACTTTTATTGTGATTTGATGCTAGCCGCAAAGAATCTGGAAAACTTGGTGTACATGAGTACCTGTTTGGTAGAGGAAAGCACAGGTCAAGTGACAAACTGGGAATGGATGCAAACTCCATGGTAGTAAAAGGGAGAGTCCCTGGTTCCAGTGTGATCTTTGTCAAGTCAACTCAAAGTGAACTCCCAGGGTCATTTTTAGACAGTCTTGTTCATTGCATCACAACTGTTAAAGACAAAATTAATAATCTCAGAGATAAATCTTAGAAAACTATTCATAGTACAGCACAGAGAAATAAAGAAAGGGAAAATATGAGAGATTCAGATACATAGAAAATTGAATTAGAAGGCCCAACACACATAAATTATGAATTCCAGAGAAGTGAATACATAAAATAGAAGAGTGACAATAGTCAAAGAAAAGAAAGGCTGATATTTTACCCCAAATCATGAAAGACACAAATAATGAGAAGCAAAAATCAGAGTTGAAACAGCAAGGATAAATTAAACTAAATCAAAAGCTATACATATCAGGGTTAAACTGTACACTAAATATAAAAAAGATCTTAAAAGCAATTATAAAGGACATATTACCTACAAATAAAAAATAAACAGGAGACATTTCAGTAGTAATAGACATCAGAAGTACATAAAACTTCTTCAGTTTTGAAAGAAAACTACCTAGAATTTTATATCTAGCCAAATTATTATTCAAGAGTGATAGCAATAATTAACTATATAATAAAATTAAAAACAACTCAGTTGATGGTATAAAAACAAACAATAGTAAAGTACTTGAAAATATGGTAAAATGGTAAGAGATGGGTTGAAGTTATAGCATTTTAATGTACTTAATATTCAGAAGGAGAATAAAAAAAGATATTGATTGACTTTACATATATAAAATCAAGTAGGTTTGCACACTTTAATGGGAAATCACAAAACTAATAGAAATAGACTATCTTTCTACACCAGTAGAAGGAAAATAAGAAAATATAAAGAGGCAAAAGAATGTACAGAAAAAGGAGGATAAGTAGAAAGCACATGATATGATAGTAAAAATAAAGTTAATCATATTTGTCATCACAATACACATAAATAAGATTAAACTCACTAATTAAAGGCTGGAATTGATGGATTGGGCAGAAAAAAATTATAAATTATTTATGAGAGATACATCTAAAATACAAGCACCGAGAAAGATTTAGTATAACGAGATGGAAATGGGCATGCAGACAAACATACAAAAGAAGGCAGATGAGACTATCTTAATATTAGACAAAGCAAAATTTAAGGCAAAACCGTTAGGAATAAAGAGAGTCAATGCACAATGATAAAATGAACAATTTATCAAGACTATAGCAATTTTAAAAGTTGAATGCATTAAATAGAGTAGACTGAAAATATTTACAACAAAATTGAAATGATTATAAGAATTTGACAATCCACAATCGTAGTGGATTATTATCACACTTCTTTCTCAAGGACACATATTAAAGTATCTCCATTATCTTCTATTAGATTTTTTTATTTCATTCTATTAGCATGCTAAATTTTTAAGGTATAACAGGAAGAAAAATTAACTAAATGATACAGAAAGTTACTTCAGTATAATAGAATGGTTTATTACTTTTCTCTTTAAATTTAAGATTGTTCCAATCTCCTATAATTCATACATTTTATTATTTATATAAGTAAAATAAACTCATAAAATTTTACCTTAAAAATAAATAAAAAGTAAAAATAATGATTTCTCTAGCATATAGCATAATGCTTAGCACAGATTAGGCTTTCATTTAGAAATGGTTGAACTACACTCAAGATCATTTGAAAGACACTGTGGCAATATATAGTAGAAAGAACACTCTTCTAGAAGACTTGGGTTTGGTAGAGCTCTGTCATTTACTATCTATATAGTCTTCAGAAATTTACAGTATAAGCTACAATTACATTACTTTAATATGTATAGAATAAATTCTTTTCTGACAACATAAAAAACTATGAAACTCAAATGAGATAATGTATGGAAATATGTTCTGGAAACAATAAAATACTACAAAATGCAGCCTACTATTAAAAGTACACCCAGCTGAATAAGGGTTCATCGGTTGTCATCATCTCCTCTTTTATGCAGTAAAGCTCTGACCATAAAAACCCTGCTGTGTTTTGACAGAGAAACTGGGTACAGCACACAGTGTTAAGGAGTAACAAGTCCTGGTGAGTATCATTGTAGGTGGTTACTATAGTTTAGATGTTTGCTCTAAAAATCTCGTGTTGAAATTTAATTCCAATATTGGATTAGGGGCCTAATGGGAAGTGTGTGAATCATGAGAGAAGATGCCTCATGAACAGACGGGGAATGTGTGGTGTGTGGGCAGAGACAGGGAATGTGTGGGCAGGTAGGTAAGTGAGTTCTTCCTCTTCTTGGTTCCCAAGATGGTTGTTACAAAGAGTTTGATACCTTTCTCCCCTCTCTCTTGCTTCTGCTGTCACCAAGTGATTTCTGAAAATTTCAGATTCTCTTTGCCTTCTGTCATGAGTGGAAGCAGCCGGAGACCCTCACCAGATGCCCAGTTTTGAAACTTCCAGTCAGCAGAACTGAGCTGAATAAACCTCTTTGCTTTTTATATTACTCAGCTTCAGGTGTTCATTTATAGCCACAGTAAACTAGCACAGACAGTGGCTCATGTAGAAATGTCGTTAAGGCAAGCATTGATCTGATTTACTCAGATCTAGCCAGGTTGGTCTTGTTGCATCAGCAATACAACAAATAGTGTTCCTACAGAATCTTTTCCACAATATCAAGAAGAGCAGTTTGCTGGGAACTGAGCCCACTGTGTAGCTTTATCCAATGGCATGATTTCAGTGACGCTGGGAAGACAGTAGTAGTAATATTAACAAAAGTAAATCCTAATACAGTATTTGATATATATTTCTCACCCTTCACAGGATACATCTGAATACAATAAGAGTGTTCCCCTTTCTGTTTTGAGTGATGGATTTGGCTAAACAAGCAGAGCTCCTTTGTGGGGTAAGAGGGATAATGAGCAAGAAATGGAAGGACAAGTAGGCTGAACTTTGCTTTGAACCTCAAAAACTGTATGCCATAGAATGCAAACACTCAATGAGTTGCATCCTCATCCTTTCTGAATTTGGAAAGGAGGTTGAAGGCACTGGAACAGCATCTGTCATCTTTTAGAATAAACACAACACCATTACCACTATCACTATCATCTCTATCCCTACTAGTTTTGTGTGCAAAAGCAATAAGCTCATGTCAAGACCTTATTTCCTAAAAGTGTCCCCTTTTGATCCTTTGATCACTGCACATTTTGTTGGTTTCTTTGACTTACTAGAAGGCTCTTTTCTCAATCCAAATATTTCCCAATGCTACTTAAACTGTTTGCAGAAGCCAAGAAATTCCAAATATAGTTTACATCTATCTAATTGGCTTAAGATTTCTATCTGTTGTCGTGTTTTAATTTTATGACTAAAATTTAAAGTGGTTTCTTTGTACTTTCAGGTGATCATACAAAAATTCCTAATCTATCTTCATCCTCTTTTCACCTGATTCAAACAAGTATTTCACACCTTTGCAAGCATCTAATATTGTCTCATCTTTTCTCACTCTCAACTGATTAACTAGCCTTTGATTTCATGGAGGAAATACAGGCTATCTTAAGAGACCTACTGCATGTCATACCACCATATTTACCCATCTAACTAAATCTGCACCCACAAAATCTGCTTTACTCCAATTACGGGTTTTGCTCCTACAAATAACTTTTCTATCCTGCATCATCAATTTATTCCTATATACGAGGTCCTCAACCTACAAACATGCTGAAATAGCTCACATCATAAACAATATCGTCATCAACAAAATTCCCTAAAGCCTAAATTTCATATTGGTTACCACTTCTTCACTTCTTATCTGTGATAACCTTCATAGCAACTCCCACCTTTAAAGTGTTGTCTACACATAATTCTCTTTAGTTTTCCACAATGTGGTGTTTTCCAAATACATTCTAATAAAGTTTTGATATTAGCGCTTCATTGAAAGCACATATTGTGATCTCCGATGACCTCCACATTTTTTTTTAAAACCTTGGGTCAATTCTCATCTTAATTTTATTTGTTTTTCAACAGCATTTGACACAATGTATCACTTTTCTTGTTCATGAAGCACATTCTTCACCTGGTTTGATCTGCGTTGGAACTTTCAGCTGCCCAATCTCTGGAGAGAGGAGGAGGACTGGGTATTGAGGTCAACCATATGGCCAGTTAGTTAGTCAATCATACTTACATAATGAAAAAAAAACATATAAAACTCTGGACAATGAAACACAGGAATGATTGCTGGTTGATGAGTATATCAATGTACTGGGAGGGTGGCACATTCTGACTCCATGGGGACAGAAATTCCTGTGCTTAGAACCCTTCTAGATCTTGCCATCTGTACTTTTCTATCTGGTTATGCATCTAAAATCTTTATAACAAAATGGTAAGCAGGTGCAGTACTTCCTGAGCACTGTGAAGCATTATAGTGAATTATTAAACTTCAATAATCTGGCCGAGCATGGTGGCTCATGTCTGTAATCCCAGCACTTTGTGAGGCTGAGGTGGATGGATCATGAGGCCAGGAGTTCGAGACTAGCCTGACCAACACGGTGAAACTCGTCTCTGCTAAAAATACAAAAATTAGCAAGGCGTGGTGGCATGCACCAGTAATCCTAGCTACTCAGGAGGCTGACGCAGGAGAATTGCTTGAATGTGGGAGGTGGAGGCTGCAGTGAGCCATGATCCTGTCACCTCACTATGGCCTGGGCAACAGAATGAGACTCTGTCTCAAAACAGAACAAAATGAAACAAAACAACTTCAATAATTTTCATCAAATTTATAGGGACCTAGTGTATAGGCATAAATTTAGGGTTGCAGGAGGCCCCAAATTTCTAGTTAGCTACACAGAAAAAAGGGCATGCTGGGTATTCCCCATATGGCTGGCATCTGAAGTAAAGGAAGTCTTCTTGTGGCCCCTGCCCTCTAACTTACGGGATTTGATGCTAACTCCGGGTAAATAGTATCAGGACTGAATTGTATTGCAGGACACTCAGTTCCTTCTGAGTGAAACTGAGGTGTCTGAGATAGAATTGGTGTCAAAATGTAATCACCTACTCACAACATATTTGCTACACACTCTGACACCTATTTATTTTAAAGTAAACATTTTGACAATTGGTTTTTTTTCTTAGATGGAACTTCACTCTTGGTGCACAGGCTGGAGTACAATGACATGATCTCAGCTCACTGGGAGGTGAAATCACTTGAACCTCCCAAGTTCAAGCAATTCTTCTGCCTCAGTCTCTCGAGTAGCTGGGATTACAGGGCTGCACCACCAAGCCTGGCTAATTTTGTATTTTTTAATAGAGACGGAGTTTCACCATGTTGGCCAGGCTGGTCTCAAACTCCTGACCTCAGGTAATCCACCCCTCTTGGTTTCCCAAAGCACTGGGATTGCAGCATGAGCCACTGAGCCTGGCAGATGATTGATTTTTGATATGTGAAGTCAACACCAATTTTCTGTTTTCTTATTTAATCTCCCAAACAATTAACTGTTCAATTTGATGTTGTGTGGGTTCCAATGTGTATAGAAGCTGGCACCGTATCAGTGTTATATTAATGTTAAATAGCAGCAACATTAAAACCACATAACTCTGTAAGACACTACAAAGAATGAGTCACCACTTCTTGATTCTAAGGAACTTTAAACATTTTATGCATTTAAAGGTTTAAGGGTTTTTCTGTTAATACCTGTGGGACTAAATGTTAAGCTTTTAGTTTAAAAAATGTGTTAAATCTCAAGCAGAGAAAAAAATGGATAGCATAATACACAGAGAAGGGAATACATTTTTAAATTGCTTTCAATTTTCTTGGTGATTTAAATCTCAAGAGGGAATCAGCATGGAATAACCACTACATGTGGTTTCAATTATAATAAACTAAAGAAACGCTGATTGTCTTCATCAGGCATCAAATACTGTATACAAAGTTAGTATTTTACTTCCAAAATGTTTATTAATTATATGGTCTTCCTTTATGTTATATACGAATATCTTATCAGAAAAGATGCTGCCATTAGAATTAAAATTTCAGCAAAGTAAGCTTTATTTCAATAAGGACAGTGGCACTCTGTAGGTAGGTGTTTGTTATACACGCATAAAGGTACCCATATAAGAAATGTCATTCCAAAAAAAATGCACTAAAAACACATTTTCTTAATTGGGTTTATGTCTCATTGCCAGATATTTTCTTACATTGAATGACATCCATCTTCGGTGCCATTGCTTTTACCCTTAGGAGCATAGATTGCTTCTGGACTCGCATTAAAGGTATGGTTACATGTTTTCTAGTTCTATTTCTTCTCAAGATACACATGACTTGAGAAAAAAACAGATCTAGAAAGGAGGAGAAGAAAGTCTTCTCTTCTCTACCCCATTGGTGCCATCCAGAAATGGAGTGTTGATATTTATTATTTGGATCAAAAAGGAACTGGACCTGATTCATGGATGCTTCAGCATCATAGAGGAGTGTATTTGCTTTCTAGGGCTGCTGTAACAAACTCTATGACTTAAATAACAAAACTTTGTTGTTGCATAGTTCTGGAGGCAAGGTGTCTGAGATCATGGTGTTGGCAGGTCCATGTTTCCTCTGAAGACACAAGGGAAATATCTGTTCCAAGTCTGTCCCCTTACTTTTGGCACCATAATTCCAGTCTTCATATGGCATCATCCCTGTGGGTTTAAATTTCCCCTTTTTATGAGGACAACAGTCATAGCAGTTTAGGGGCCCAGCCTACCCTAGTATGACCTCACTATAACTTAACTAATTAAAACTGTGATGCAGCAGCCACGAAGTGGAAAGGAGTTCAGTCCTTCTACCCTGGGAGCCCCCACTCCCTCATTCTTCAATAGGCAGGACCCCTGGCACATGACTACAGAACAACTGTCCCACCTATGGCTGAGCAAACAGACTGGTCATGGTTCTGAGTTTCCTGGGGCAAGGCTCCCAGAGGCAACTGACAGCCCCTGCTGCCACTGCTACAGCTGTGGTCCAGACCCTGTTGCTAATAGTCTGGAGGAGAAAACAAAGATCCTGAAGTCTAAACCCAAACTTATAGTATGCCACACTCACCATATGGAGAGTAGACCTGTCTCTTCTCCCTCGGAGCTCTTGACCCCCCACTCCCCAATAAGCAGAGCCTCCAGCTCACACTAGCAATGCAGCCACCCCATCCTACTGACTGAACACCCCCAGTAACAGCTTCTACACATTTCTGGGAGGTGGAGCCCTCAGGAGCAAGCAAAAGCCCCTCTTCGCCTGTCCCTCTGGTGGCATTACCCCTGTTACCTTAGGACTGGTGAAGGAGCGAAGACCCTAAGTGTTTTATCCACACCTCCAGCAAGCTGCAGCACACTCTTTAAAAAATAAAGCTATAAATCTACAAAGTGAAATAATAACTGTGTTTATATATTATCTTAATATATAAGACTATTATATATACTTCATTATATGTTGTATATATTATGTGTGTATTTTATATTATATATTTATACATAAAACAGTTGGTTTAAAATGTGTGCAGTATTTAAATAAATTTGTTATGGTAAAATGTGCAGATAGAAAAATGACTGTCATGAGGAAAGAAATGTTTATACTCACAGATTTCTCAGAACAAGAGACATACCAAGCCACAGTGAGGGGGAGCATCATCATAGTCAGGAGGCAGAGGAAGCAAGAGAAAAATGTGGCCAAGAGTCCTTATTATGATTCCTATGGGAAGAACCAGGCAAGGTAGGGAAAGCAGAGTTGGGATTGGATAGTGTGAATAATTTCAGAAGGCTCAGGGGCATAGGGACTGTCTGTCTGGTATCTGGCCTTGAGGTGATTAGGGCAAGTGAATAGAGACCCAGAATGTGAGAGCATTGTGAGAGCTCAGATAAAGCTGATGGTTGGGGTATAGACTCTAGATTGATTGGTTTGCATATGAAAGGCACACTCACAGGCAAGTTATTTACTATCTCTAGGATTTGGCTAGCCCTGAGAGGGACAGTCTTTCCTGAATCAACAAGGCTCCAGATGTCAAAGCATCAGAAACACATGATTAATACACATTCTTATAATTAAACAAGTTGAATTTACTTTTTATTGCAACAAAGGAGAACAGATACCATAGAGAAAAATGAGGTGTCTCAGTAAGAGGATATTTGAAAGAATATCTTATAGAATTTGGGCTTTGGTTGTGTGATTTGGGGAAGTGTCTAAGGAAGTGAGATTTTGCTTTATATTCGATGTCAGCAGAAAGGAGGACAGAGGGAATGATATGACTGGTTATCCCAGTAAATTTTTCCTACAGGGAGAAGAACCAATACAAATAAATAAAGCTGTAGTAAAGGAGTAGCAGTCATTTATTTTTGTGAGAGAGTGGGTGCTTGGTATTTTGTGAGAGGTATAGTGAATTTTATTTTGTCTGTGCTTAGAAAAAATTATGAAGTGACCTTGCTTTGTTTTATTTAACTGTGGCTGAGGTTGGAATTCTGTTGAAATTGTTTATGTCTAATAGAAAATATTCCAGAAAACTATATACAGTTTCTGATGGGATTACAGATTATTTCTGTTTCTTCATCATCCCTTCATTAATACCTTCCTTAATTTTGTTTCACTCCTTAAGAGTGAGCATGAATTACTTTTATAGTCAAAATGATTATTTTTAAGAACAAAAGAAATGTAAAATTGAAGCAATTGTGAACACAGGGTGGTACTACGAAATAAGACTTTTTAGATGGTTCCCCAATATGTTAATACTTCATTTGGTTTCTTGTACGGCAAACTTGAGTGAGGTAGAATGAAGTCAGAGCAAATATAGGTCATGTTTCACAAAATTATCTTTTGGAGCAAACACAGCATAATTGCTTATAAAGAAAATAACCTTGTAATAAGAGTCCTTTTTTTCCTAATGAAAGAAGATATATACATATATGTATATGTATATATGTACATATATTTATGAATATGTATATATACATATATGTCTATGTATATATGTGTGTCATTTTTGTGTATACACATATTAAATATCACTACAATAAGACAATAAAATGTAATAAGATATTACACCTAATTATAAGATGTAATAAGATTCCTTTTTTCTAATGTAAAATATATTACATATGTATTTTATACATATATGTATGCATTCATATATGTATATATAAATAAATGTAAATATTTTATACATACATGTATACATATATTTATATACGTACATGTACATATATATGTATAAATATAAATATATGTATAAATATAAATATACATATATACATACATGTATGTATATATGTATTTTTAAAAATGAATTTTATATAAATATATAAATCCTCACAACTATAGAGAATGAGTATTCTTATTATCCCCTTAATGCAGATGAAGAAACTTAAGTCTACAAAATTTAGATAATTTCCCCTAATCATAAAACTAGAAAATGCTAGAGTTAGGATTTAAACTTGGATACTATGTGGCTTCAAAAAACATGCTTTTTCCACTCTATACTTCCATATAAATGTAAGAACCTGTTTCTGCAATGTATGATTTTATTTTTCAGCTTCCCTTTTTTAAATTATACTTTAAGTTCTGGGGTACATGTGCAGATCTTGCAGGATTGTTACATAAGTATACACATGCCATGGTGGTTTGCTGCCTCCATCCCCACATCACCAACATCAGGTATTTCTCCCAATGTTATCCCTTCCCAGTCTCCCCACCCCCTGCTATCCCTCCCCTTGCCTCCACCCCCGACAGATCCCAGTATGTGTTGTTCCCCTCCCTGTGTCCATGTATTCTTGTTGTTCAGCACCCACCTATGATTGTTAACATCCAGTGTTTGCTTTTCTGTTCTTGTGTCAGTTTGCTGAGAATGATGGTTTCCAGATTCACCCACGTCCCTGCAAAGGAAATGAACTCATCCTTTCTTATGGCTGCATAGTACTCCATGGTGTATATGTGCCACATTCTCTTTATCCTGTCTATCATTGATGGACATTTGGGTTGGTTCCAGGTCTTTGCTATTGTAAACAGCGCCGCAATGAACATACATGTGCATATGTCTTCAAAACAGAACGATTTATAATCCTTTTGGTATATACCCAGTTATGAGATTGTTGGGTCAAATGGTATTTATATTTCTAGATCCTTGAGGAATTGCCCCACTGTCTTCCACATGGTTGAACTAATTTACACTCCCACCAACAGTGTAAAAGCATTCCTATTTCTCCACATTCTCTCCAGCACCTGTTGTCTCCAGATTTTTTTAATAATCACCATTCTAACTTGCGTGAGATGTTTTCTCAATTTGGTTTTGATTTGCATTTCTCTAATGACCAGTGATGATGAACATTGCTTCATATGTTTGTTGGCAACATAAACGTCTTCTTTTGAAAAGTGTCTGTTCATATCCTTTGCCCACTTTTTGATGGAGTTGTTTTTTTCATGTAAATTTGTTTAAGTTCTTTGTAGATTCTGGATGTTAGCCCTTTGTCAGATGGTAGCTTGCAAAAAATTTTCCCATGCCGTTGGTTGCCAGTTGACTCTAATGATTGTTTCTTTTGCTGTGCAGAAACTCTTAAGTTTACTTAGATCTCATTTGTCTATTTTGGCTTTTTTGCCATTGCCTTTGGTGTTTTAGTCATGAAGTCCTTGCCTATGCATATGTCCTGAATGGTATTGCATAGGTTTTCTTCTAGGGTTTGTAGGGTGTTATGTTTTATGTGTAAATCTTTAATCCATCTGGAGTTAATTTTTGTATAAGGTGTAAGGAAGGGGCCCTGTTTCAGCTTTCTACACATGGCTAGCCAGTTTTCCCAACATCATTTATTAAACAAGGAATCCTTTCCCCATTGCTTGTTTTTGTCAGGTTTGTCAAAGATCAGATGGTTGTAGATGTGTGGCATTACTTCTGAGGCCTCTGTTCTGTTCCATTGGTCTATATCTCTGTTTTGGTACCAGTACCATGCTATTTTGATTGCTGCAGCCTTGCAGGATAGTTTCAAGTCAGGTAGTGTGATACCTCCAGCTTTGTTGTTTTTTCTTAGGATTGTCTTGGCTATGTGGGCTCTTTTTTTGTTACATATGACATTTACAGTGGTTTTTCCAGTTCTGTGAAGAAGGTCAATGGTAGCTTGATGGGGATAGCATTGAATCTATAAATTACTTTGGGTAGTATGGCCATTTTCATGATATTGATTATTCCTAACCAGGAGCATAGAATGTTTTTCCATCTGTTTGTTTCCTCTCTTATTTCCTTGAGCAGTGGTTTGTAGTTCTCCTTGAATAGGTCCTTCACGTCCTTTGTTAGTTGTATTCATAGGTATTTTATTCTCTTTCTGGCAATTCTGAATGGGAGTTTGCTCATGATTTGGCTCTCTGTTTGTCTGTTATTGGTGTATACGAATGTGTGTGATTTTTGCACATTGATTTTGTATTCTGAGACTTTGCTGAAGTTGTTTATCAGTTTCAGGAGATTTTGGGCTGAGACGATGGGTATGCAATCATGTCATCTGCAAATAGAGACAAATTGACTTCCTCTTTTCCTAGTTGAATACCCTTTATTTCTTTTTCTTGCCTGGTTGCTCTTGCTAGAACTTCCAATAATATGTTGGCTAGGAATTGTGAGATAGGACACCCTTGTCTTGTGCCAGTTTTCAAAGAAAATGCTTCCAGATTTGCCCATTCAGTATGATATTGGCTGTCAGTTTGTCATAAATAGCTTTTATAATTTTGAGACACATTCCATCGATATCGAGTTTATTAACTGTTTTTGATATAAAGGGCTGGAGAATTTTGTTGAAGGCCTTTTCTGCCACTGTTGATATGATTATGTGGTTTTTTCCCTTTGATTCTCTTTATGTGACGGATTATATTTATGGATTTGCATATGTGGAACCAGCCTTGAATTCCCGGGATGAAGCCTCCTTGATCGTGAAGGGTAAGTTTTTTGATATGCTGTTGCATTGGGTTTGCCAGTATTTTATTGAAGATTTTTACATCTATGTGCATCACGGATATTGGCTTGAAATTTTCTTTTTTTAGTTGTGTCTCTGCCAGGTTTTGATATCAGAATGATTTTGGTTTCATAAAATGAGTTGGGGAGGATTCCATCTTTTTATATTGTTTGGAATAGTTTCAGGAGGAATGGTACCAGCTCCTCTTTGTATGTCTGGTAGAATTCGGCTGTGAATGCTTCTGGACCTGGGTTGGCAGGCTATTAATTGCTGCCTCAACTTCAGACCTTGTTATTGTTCTATTCAGCAATTCAAATTCTTCCTCGTTTACTCTTGGGAGAATGTAAATGTTCAGGAATTTATCTATTTCTTCTAAATTTAATTGTTTCTGTGCATAGAGTTGCTTGTAGTAATCTCTGATGTCAGTTTGCATTTCTGTGGAATCAGTGGTGATATAACCTTTATCGTTTTTTATTGTATCTATTTGACTCTTCTCTCTTTTCTTTTTTTATTAGTCTCACTAGCAGTCTATCTATTTTGTTGATCTTTTCAAAAAACCAGCTCCTGGATTTATTGATTTTTTGAAGGGATTTTTGTGTCTCTATCTCCTTCAGTTCTACTCTGATCTTAGTTATTTCTTGTCTTCAGCTAGCTGTTGCTTTTGTTTGATCTTACTCCTCTGGTTCTTTTAATAATGACGCTAGGGTATTGATTCTAGATCTTTCCTCACTTCTCATATGGGCATTTAGTCCTATAAATTTCCCTCTAGACACTGCTTTAAATGTGTCTCAGAGATTCTGGTGTGTTGTGTCTTCATTCTCATTTGTTTTGAAGAATATCTTTATTTCTGCCTTCATTTCATTTTTTATCCAGTAGTCATTCAGGAGCAGGTTCTTCAGTTCCCACATAGTTGTGCAGTTTTGAGTGAGTTTCTTAATCCTGAGTTCTAATTTGATTGCACTGTGGTCTGAGAGACTGTTAACAATTTCGGTTGTTTTGCATTTGCTGAGGAGTGGTTTACTTCCAAGTGGTCACTTTTAGAGTAAATGTGATGTGGTGCTGAGAAGAATGTATATTCTACGAATTTGGGGTGAAGAGTTCTGTAGATGTCTATTAGGCCCACTTGGTCCAGATCTGCATTCAATTCCTGGATAGTCTTGTTAATTTTCAGTCTTGTTGATCTGTCTAGTATTGGCAGTGGGGTGTTAAAGTTTCCCACTATTTTTTTTTTTTTTTTGAGATGAAGTCTCATTCTGTTGCCCAGGCTGGAGTGCAGTGGCATGATCTTGGCTCACTGCAACCTCATCCTCCCAGGTTCAAGTGATTCTCTGCCTCAGCCTTGCAAGAAGCTGGGATTACAGGCACGTGCCACCATGCTCAGCTAATTTTTTTTTTTAATTTTAGTAGAGCAGGGTTTGGCTCTCTTGGCCAGGCTGGTCTTGAACTCCTGACCTCATGATCCACCTGCCTTGGCCTCCCCAAGTGCTGGGATTACAGGCATGAGCCACCATGCTTGGCTGTCCCACTACTATCGTGTGGGAGTCTAAGTCTCTTTGTAAGTGGTAAGAACTTGCTTTATGTATCTGGGTGCTCCTGTATTGGGTGCATATATATTTAGGGTAGTTAGCTCTTCTTGTTGCATTGATCCCTTTACCATTATGTAATGTCCTTCTGTGTCTCTTTTGATGTTTGTTGGTTTGAAGTCTATTTTATAAGAGACTAGGATTGCAACCCCTGCTTTCTTTTGCTTTCCATTTCCTTGGTAAATCTTCCTCCATCCCTTTATTTTGGGTCTATGTGGGTCTTTGCGTGTCTGCATGTGATATGGGTCTCCTGAATACAGTACGCCAATGGATCTTGACTCTTTATCCAATTTGCCAGTGTGTGTCTTTTGATTGGGGCATTTAGCACATTTACCTTTAAGGTTAATATTGTTAGGTGTGAATCTGATTCTGCCATTTTGATACTAGCTGGTTATTTTGCCCATTAGTTAATGCAGTTTTGTTTTGATGGATTTTACCTTTTGGTACATTTTTGCAGTGGCTGGTACTGGTCGTTTCTTTCCATGTTTAGTGCTTCCTTCAGGGGCTCTTTTAAGGCAGGCCTTTTGGTGATGAAATCTCTCAGCAATTGCTTGTCCATAAAGGACTTTATTTCTCCTTCGCTTGTGAAGCTTAGTCTGGCTGGATATGAAATTCTGGGTTGAAAGATCTTTCCTTTAAGGATGTTGAATATTAGCCCTCACTCTTGTAGGCTTGTAGGGTTTCTGCCAAGAGATCTGCTGTGAGTCTGATGGGCTTCTCTTTGTGGGTTACCTGACCTTTCTCTCTTGTTGCCTTTAGCATTTTTTCCTTCATTTCAACCCTGGTGCATCTGATGATTATGTGCCTTGTGTTTGCTCTTCTTGAGGAATATCTTTGTGGCGTTCTCTGGTTTGAATGTTGGCCTGCCTTGCTTGGTTGGGGAGGTTCTCCTGGATAATATCCTGAAGAGTGTTCTCCAGCTTTGATTCATTCTCCTAGCCACATTCAGATAAACCAATCAAATGTAGATTAGGTCTTTTCACATAATTCCACATTTCTTGGAGGCTTTGTTCAATTCTTGTCATTCTTTTTTCTCTAAACTTGCCTTCTTATTTTATTTCATTGAGTTGATCTTCAATCTCTGATATTCTTTCTTCTGCTTGATCAATTTGGCTATTGAAACTTGTGTATGCCTTGTAAAGATCTTGTGCTGTGTTTTTCAGCTCCATCAAGTTGTTTATGTTCTTCTCCAAGCTGGTTATTCTAGTTAGCATTTTGTCTAACCTTTTTCAAGGTTCTTAGTTTCTTTTCATTGGATTAGAACTTGCTCTTTTAGCTCAGAGAAGTTTGTTATTACCCACTTTCTGAAGCTTGCTTCTGTCAATTTGTCAAACTGTTTCTCCACCCAGTTTTGTTTCCCTTGCTGGTGAAGAGTTGAGAGCCCTTGGAGAAGGAGAGGCATTCTGGTTTTGGGTGATGTCATCCATTTTGCACTGGTTTCTTCCCATATTCATGGATTTATCTAACTTTGGTCTTTGACGTTGGTGACTTTCAGATGGGGTCTCTGAGTGGATGTCCTTTCTGTTGATGTTGAAGCTATTTCTTTCTGTTTTTTAGTTTTCCTTCTAACAGGCTCCTCTGCTGCAGGACTGCTGGAAGTCCACTCCAGACCCTGCTTGCCTGGGAATCACCTGCGTGGCTGCAAAACAGCAAGGATTGCTGCCTGTTCTTTCCTCTGGTAGCTTCATCCCAGAAGGGTAACCACCAGATGTCAGCAAGAATTTTCCTGTATGAGGTGTCCTTTTGTATATACGGGGGTCAGGGAACTACTTGAGGAGGAAGTTTGTCCCTTATCAGAGCTCAAGTGCTGTGGTGGAATCTCCATTGCTCCCTTTAGAGCTGCTGAGCAGGGAAGTTTAAGTCTTTTGCAGCAGAATTCACAACCACCTCTTTTCCCAGGTGCTCTGTCCTGGGAGGGTGGGGCTTTATTTCTAGGTCCCTGACCTCAAACAACTTTTATATTAACAATGTTATCCAAAATATTCTCTCAATATTCCCAACAATTGTTCCCTAAAAATAAGCATGGGAGGCACTATCCTCAATTGGCAGATTAGGAATTTATGACACAGAGAAGTACTCACGTAAGGTCTCACAGTAAAACAGTTGATAGGGCCAAGATGCTATAGGAGTGTTTTGTGCTTTAGGCATATAAACCGTGCTGCCTAAAAAAGAAAGGTGATCAGTAAAATAAAATAAGGCAAATTAAGTGAAATGGCAAAAAGGGAAAACAATTTTAGAGATAGAAACAGTATGCATAAAATCATTGGCAGAAATCAAAGAGGACAGTAATGTTTAAAGTTTTAACATTTAATGAAATATTTTAAAAGAAAAAGAATGTATTAGTCACAATTTTAGAAAAGCATAAGGTACTGAAAAGCACTAAACTGCAATACACTTTCACATTGTGAAAAACATGGAAAAAGAAGGAGATAGGCTAGAAAAAAGGGAGAGAAGAAAGAAAGAACAAACATACAAGGTAAAGAGAGAAGAAAAAGGAGCAATATTTGCCCATGGGGGAAAATGAAAACAAGGACAATTTGATTGAAGTTACTGGGCGAAGAATGTGTTTTGTTCAAGAAAGAATGGTTTAATTAAGATTTCAATAACAAAAATTGTCCAACAATAAACTCCTAATTGCTTAATTCTATGAACACTTCTGAGTATTCGTCAAGCTAAATTTTTCTTCAACACTTCTGAATATTCATCAAGCTAAATTTCTCTTCAGCTCTGTTCAGTATCTTTGCAATTAACTCTCTTTTCCCTAATTTTCTGTTATAAGGGTCTTTTCTGGGTCTTCTTCCATGGGTCAGAGCTCTAGCTTCTATTTGGCAATAACTTATGCTGTAATCATGGGCAAACCATTTATCTCTGGATTGAACATCTTCAAAGCTAGAATTTTAGAGTGTATGATTTCTAAAGTTCTTTTCATTTTAGAGACCATGTTTCTATAATCATTTCCTTTAATGGTAGTTTTCCCGACCTTAAATGGGCATTTCATACTAGGCTTTCATATTGTACACTGCAAACTCTTATATGGTAATGAGGAATGAGTTTCAAATCACTTTCACATTAAGTTTTCTCTCAAGTACCAGACCACTTAATGCGAAACTTTCCACCTGATATCTCACAGACACTTCAACAAACTCATTGTCTCTGCAAACTTACTACATCTCTTGTATCTCCTTATGTCTCTGCTGAAAGTTTCTTAAAATCAGTATCTCAGAGGCATCTTTCACTCCTCCTTGAACATCAAGTCAGTAAGCAATCTTATAAGATCTAACTATGAAAGTCTCTTGTATTCAACCTATTACCTTTTTTGTCAGTGAGCTGGTTTAGTTATTCATGCTTCCTAGAGTACAAAACTACTCTACCAGTTTTCTAATTTGCACCTTCGCCCCAGTCTCTAGACCTTTCTTCCAAGTCATGCCTCATTGCTTCGAGAGCTAACTCCTGATGATGGTCAATGAATTATCACTCATAAAGTACTTAGAATAGTGCCTGTAACATAGTAAGTGTAATAAAAATACTGGCCATTTTTATTATGGTCCCCAGTTACAAAAAAAACATTGAAAACTTCTCCTGACACATACAGAAATGTCTGTGTTTCTTAGATTAGTATTTAAGGACCATCACTATTTATTTATTTATTCATATTATTTTTTATTGTAATTTAGGTTCTGGGGTACATGTGAAGATCATGCAGGATTGTTGCATAGCTACATACATGGCAAGGTGGTTTGCTGCCTTCATCCCCCCATCACCTATATCTGGTATTTCTCCCCTCATTATCTCTCCCAACTGCCACTGTCCTTCCCCTAGCTCCACCTACTGACCACAGTGTGTGATGCTCCCCTCCCTGTGTCCAAGCGTTCTAATTGTTCAACACCCACCTATGAGTGATAATATGCAGTGATTGTTATCACTCATAGTGTTTTCTGTTCTTGTGTCAGTTTGCTGAGAATGATGGTTTCCAGATTCATCCATGTCCCTAGGAAGGACACGAACTCCTTGCTTTTTATGGCTGCATAGTATTCCATGGTGTATATGTGCCACATTTTCTTTATCCAGTCTATCAATGATAGACATTTGGGTTGGTTCCAGGTCTTTGCTATTATAAACAATGCCACTATGAACATACGTGTGCATGTGCCTTTATACAAGAACAATTTATAATTTTATGTGTATATACCCAGTAATGGAATTGCTGGGTCTAATGGTATTTCTATTTCTAGGTCCTTGATAAATCACCACACTGTCTTCCATGATGGTTGAACTAATATACACTCCCACCAACAGTGTAAAAGCGTTCCTATTTCTCTACATCCTCTCCAGCATCTGTTGTCTCCAGATTTTTTAATGATTGCCATTCTAACTGGTATGAGACAGTATCTCAATGTGGTTTTGGTTTGCATTTCTCTAATGACCAGTGATGATGAGCATTTTTTCGTATGTTTGTTGGCCTCATATATGTCTCCTTTTGTAAAGTGTCTATTGATATCCTTTGCCCACTTTTTAATGAGTTTGTTTGTTTTTTTCTTGTAAATCTGTTTTATTTCTTTGTAGATTCTGGATCTTAGCCCTTTGTCAGATGGGTAGATTGCAAGATTTTTTTCCCATTCTGTTGGTTGCCTGTTCACTCTAATGATTGTTTCCTTTGCTCTACCGAAGCTCTGGAGTTTAATTAGATCCCATTTGTTTATTTTGGCTTTTGTTGCCATTGCTTTTGGTGTTTTAGTCAAGAAGTTCTTGCCTATGCCTATGTCCTAAATGGTTTTGCTTAGGTTTTCTTCTAGGGTTTTAATTCTGTTAGGTCTTATGTTTAGATCTTTAATCCATCTGGAGTTAATTTTAGTGTAAGATGTCAGAAAGGGGTCCAGTTTCTGCTTTCTGCACATGGCTAGCCAGTTTTCCCAACACCTTTTATGAAACAGGGAATCCTTTCCCCATTGCTTGTTTTTGTCAGGTTTCTCAAAGATCAGATGATTGTAGATGTGTGATGTTGCTTCTGAGGCCTCTGTTCTGTTCCATTGGTCTATGTCTCTGTTTTGGTACCAGTATCATGCTGTTTTAATTACTATGGCCTTGTAGTATAATTTGAAGTCAGGCAGCGTGATGCCTCCCACTTTGTTTTTTTTTTTTTTTGCTTAGATTTGTTTTGGCTATGCAGGCTCTCTTTTGGTTCCATATGAAGTTTGAAGTGTTTTTTTCCAGTTCTGTGAAGGTCATTGGTAGCTTGATGGGGATAGCATTGAATCCGTAGATTACTTTGGGCTGTATGGCCATTTTCATGATGGTGGTTCTTCCCAACCATGAGCATGGGATGTTTTTCCATCTGTTTTTGTACTCTCTTATTTCCTTGAGCAGTGGTTTGTAGTTCTCCTTGAAGAAGTCTTTTACATCCTCTGTTAGTTTTATTTCTAGGTATTTTATTCTCTTTGTAGCAATTGTGAATGGGAGTTCAATTTTGATTTGGCTGTCTGTTTGTCTGTCATTGGTGTATAGAAATTCTTGTGATTTCTGCACATTTATTTTGTATTCTGAGACTTTGCTGAAGTTGCTTATCAGTTTCAGGAGATTCTGGGCTGAGATGATGGGGTCTTCTAAATATATAATCATGTCATCTGCGAGTAGAGACAATTTGACTTCCTCTCTTCCTATTTGAATACCCTTTATTTCCTTCTCTTGCTTGATTGTCCTGGCTAGAACTTCCAGTACTATATTGAATAGCAGAGGCGAGAGACGGCATCCTTGTCTTGTGCCAGATTTCAAAGGGAATGCTTCCAGTTTTAGCCTGTACAGTATGATGTTGGCTGTGTGTTTGTCATAGATAGCTTTTATTACTTCTTTAGATGTACTATCAATGCCCAGTTTATTGAGGGTTTTTAGCATAAAGGGCAGTTGAATTTTTTTGAAGGCCTTTTCTGCATCTATTGAAATAATCATGTGGTTTTTGTCTTTGGTTCTGT
The DNA here is from genome assembly GCA_963573385.1 of Cacajao melanocephalus. Taxonomy (NCBI): domain Eukaryota; kingdom Metazoa; phylum Chordata; class Mammalia; order Primates; family Pitheciidae; genus Cacajao; species Cacajao melanocephalus. Next base: position 28,121 of record CAUYLG010041748.1, read on the forward strand.
TTATGTGATGGATTACATTTATAGACTTGTGTATGTTGAACCAGCCTTGCATCTCTGGGATGAAGCCTACTTGATCATGATGAATAAGCTTTTTGATTTGCTGTTGCATTCTGTTAGCCTGTATTGTATTGAAGATTTTTGTGTCAATGTTCATCATGGATACTGGCCTCAAGTTTTCTTTCTAGTTGCAACTCTGCCCGGTTTTGGTATTAGGATGATGTTGGTCTCATAAAATGAGCTGGGGAGGGTTCCCTCTTTTTGTATTGTTTGGAATAGTTTCAGAAGGAATGGTACCAGCTCCTCTTTTTACGTCTGGTAGAATTCAGCTGTAAACCCATCTGGACCTGGGCTTTTTAGGTTGGTAGGCTATTAATTGCTGCCTCAACTTCAGCCCTTGTTATTGGTCTATTCAGGGATTCAACTTCTTCCTGGTTTAGTCCTGGGAGAGTGCAAGTGTCCTGGAATTTATCTATTTCTTCTAAATTTACTGGTTTGTGTGCATGGAGTTCTTTGTAGTAATCTCTGGTGGTAGTTTGTATTTCTGTGGAATTGGCGGTGATGTCCTTTTTATCCTTTTTTTATTGCATCAATTTGATTCTTCTCTCTTCTTTTTTATTAGTCTGGCTAGCTGTCTATCTATTTTGTTGATCTTTTCAAAAAATCAGCTCCTGTATTTATTGATTTTTAAGGGATTTTTATGTCTCCATCTCCTTCAGTTTTGCTCTGATCTTAGTTATTTCTTGTCTTGTTCTAGCTTTTGAGTTTTTTGATCTTGCTCCTCTAACTCTTTCAATTTTGATGATAGGGTGTCAATTTTAGACCTTTCTTTGCTCCTCATGTGGGCATTTATTGCTATGAATTTCCTTCTAGACACTGCTTTCAATGTGTCCCAGAGATTCTGGTATGTTGTGTCTTCTTTCTCATTGGTTTTGAAGAACATCTTTATTTCTGCATCCATTTCATTATTTATCCAGTCTACATTTGTGAGCCTGTTGTTCATTTTCCATGAAGTTGTGCAGTTTTGAGTTAGTTTCTTAATCCTGAGTTCTAATTTGATTGCACTGTGGTCTGGGAGATTGTTTGTTACTATTTCCGTTCTTTTGCATTTGCTGAGGAGTGATTTATTTCCAATTCTGTGGTTGATTTTAGAGTAAGTGTGATGTGGTACTGAGAAGAATATATATTTTGTGGATTTAGGGTTAAGAGTTCTGTAAATGTCTATTAAGTTCGCTTGGTCCAGATCTGCGTTCAAGTCCTGGATTTCCTTGTTGATTTTGTGTCTCATTAATCTGTCTAATACTGACAATGGAGTGTTAAAGTCTCCCACTATTATTGTGTGGGAGTCTAAGTCCCTTTGTATGTCATTAAAGACTGGCCTTATGTATCTAGGTGCTCCTGTATTGGATGCATATATATTTAGGATCATTAGCTCTTCTTGTTGTATTGATCCTTTTACCATTATGTAATGTCCTTCTTTGTCTCTTTTGATTTTTGTTGGTTTAAAGTCCATTTTATCAGAGACTAGGATTGCCACCCCTGCTTTTTTTTGCTCTCCATTTGCTTGGTAAATCTTCTTCCATCCCTTTATTTTGAGTCTATATGTGTCTTTGCACATGATATGGGTTTCCTAAATACGGCACACTGATGGTTCTTGGCTTTTTATCCAATTTGCCAGTCTGTGTCTTTTGATTGGGGCATTTAATCCATTTACATTTAACATTAATATTGTATGTGTGAATTTGATCCTGCCATTTTATTACTGGTTGGTTGTTTTGCCCTTTGGTTTGCGTAATTTCTTCATTGCATCCTTAGTCTTTACCATTTGGTTCTTTATTGCAGTGGCTGGTACTGGTTTTTCCTTTCTGTATTTAGTGCTTCCTTCATGAGCTCTTGCAGGGCAGGTCTGGTGGTGATGAAATCTCTCAGCAATTGCTTGTCCATAAAGGATTTCCTTTCTCCTTCACTTATGAAGCTTAGTTTGGGTGAATATGAAATTATAGGTTGAAAGTTCTTTTCTTTAAGGATGTTGAATATTGGCCGCCACTCTCTTCTGTCTTGTAGGGTTTCTGCCCAGAGATCAACTGTGAGTCTGATGTGCTTCCCTTTGTGGGTGATCTGACCTTTCTCTCTGGCTTCCCTTAGTATTTTTTCCTTCATTTCAGCCCTGGTGAACCTGACAATTTTGTGCCTTGGAGTTGCTCTTCTAGAGGAGTATCATTGTGGTGTTCTCTGTATTTCCTGTATTTGAATGTTGGCCTGCCTTGCTAGGTTGGGGAAGTTCTCCTGGATAATACCCTGAAGAGTGTTTTCCAGCTTGGATTCATTCTCCCCATCATCTTCCGGTACACTCATCAGGGATAGATAGGTCTTTTCATGTAATCCCATATTTCTTGAAGGCTTTGTTCATTTCTTTTCACTCTTTGTTCTCTTTTCTTGCCTTCTCATTTTATTTCATTGCTTTGTTCTTCAATCTCTGATATCCTTTCTTCTGCTTGATCTATTCGGCTATTGAAACTTGTGTATGCTTCATGAAGTTCTTGTACTGTGTTTTTCAGCTCCATCAAGTCGTTTATGCTCTTCTCTAAGCTCATTATTCTAGTTAGCATTTCATCTAACCTTTTTTCAGGGTTTTTAGTTTCTTTGCATTGGGATAGAACATATTCCTTTAACTCAGAGAAGTTTGTTATTACCCACCTTCTGAAGCCTGCTTCTGTCAATTCGTAAAATTTGTTCTCAGTCCTGTTTTGTTCTCTGGCTGGTAAGGAGTCATGAACTCGTGGTGGGGGAGAGACTTTCTGCTTTTTGATGGTTTCATTCTTCTTGTGCTGGTTTCTCCCCATCTCTTGGATTTATATAGTTTTCATCTCAGGTAGCTCCTTGCGGATGCAGCCTTTCCTTTGTCTGCCTGCAGGGGCACTGCTGGGCGGCCACAGATTCAGTGGCACTGCTGTGTCTTTTATTTACTCAGGAAAATTAGGTTGGTTTCGGTAATGGCTGCTTCCCTTCTGCCCGCTGAGCTGAAGCATTCCTGGTCACTCTCTAACTGACGTTCTGGGTACCTATCTTTGGAGTGAGAGTTTTTTGGCCTGCTGGGCTTTGTGTGGCAGCAGGGAGATCTGTCCTGCCATTTGGGCTGTTTCCCTGCATTCTGTTCCCCTTCTTACCGGGGGATGGGTAGCTCTGCCCCACCAGCTTTTTGGCTTTCTTGGGGTCAGCCAGTGCTTCCACCTAGATCTATGCTGACAACCCCAGGGCCGAATTTGCTGTTTTGTCCTGTTCAGGCAGCTCACTAAGGCTTTTCAGCCCGGCTAAGATCTCCTGTTCTGTGGGTTGTAGAGGGCTTGGGTAGAGCACTGTATCTGAACTGAAGAACCAGAGGGGGAGATTTCCCAGTCCTCCTGTTGGTTGCGCACACATCCTGGATGGGGCAGTGCCCCACCTTGCCACAGCTTGCCCTATTTGGTTTATACCCACTGACTGACAAGACCCACAAAATGAACCTGGTACCTCATTTGGAATTGTGGAGACCACTCGGCTTCTGTATCTCTCTCACTGGGAGCTGCTTTCTGGAGGTGCCTCTTATTTGGCCATCTTGGGATCCCCACCATCACCCTTTAATATCAACCTACTTTTCCAGTTGTGTTTACCACTATATTTCACTTGACTGAATAAATGTTCAATTGCCTGATTTTCACAAATATCACTTTTAAGGAAATTTTCCAGCCTATAACCACTTCTTTATTTTGTGCCATGTGACTCCACCTTCCTCCTCCTTTCCTCACCCTGCCATAGCTATGTGTATAAGATTAGGCAAAAAAAAAAAAAGATTAGGCATCATATGATGAGATCCATTCTAGCTATCAGTATCAGCCATATGACTAGTCAGGCTTATGGCTTAGATAAACTTAACCAAACTTAACCAACCCCTGCTTTCTCAGTTAGCAGTAAGAAGAAAAAAAAACATAATTAATAAATAAACAGATGTGACCATGATGAGCCATAAACAAAATGAGGTTAAGTGTGGGCAGAAACTAAGTGAAAACAGAATTAGTTGGTTGGGCTCTGCACAGTGGCTTATGCCTGTAATTTTAACATTTTGGGAAACCAGGATGGGAGAATCACATGGTATCTGGAGTTTGAGGCCACAGTGAACTATGATTGTGCCACTGCACATCAGCCTGGGTGACAGAGTGAGTCACTGTCTTAAAGAAAAAAAAAAAAAAGGAATTAGTTAAGTGGGACGGAAAACAAAGAATAAATCAGTTATACTGAGAGAAAATATCCCATAAGACAATAGGACAAGCTGGCTCCTTAGAGAGTTTGAAAAAGTAGCTAGATCCTTAGAGCTGCTTCTGTTCTGACGACTTCTCCATTTTGGTCTGCATGTCTCTTTTTCCTGTAACAAACACTCTCACACTTTAATTCTACTTCTTCCAGAAAGCTCACAAAGACTTCCTGGGTTAGATTTGAATCTCTTTTTCTACAATGGTTCCACAAACACTGGGTGTTTAAAGCATCATTAATTATACTCACCTTTGCATGAAAGTGGCATAGGTGCAAGTCTCCCTGATTAGATTGGGATAAGCTTTTACTCATGTGGTGCTCTTCCAAGAGCTGATGCTCGGTAAATACAGTTGGCTTTCTGTCTCCCTGGATTCAACATATATAGGTTCAACCAATTACTGACCAAACTTGTTTTGAAAAATTATTTGTATCTGTACCCAGCAGGTAAAGCCTCTTTCTTTTGTCATTATTCTCTAAACAATACAGTGCAACAACTATTAATATAACATTTACATTATATTTGGTAGTATAAGTAACCTAGAGATATAAATTATATAAGAGAATGCACATAGGTTATATACAAATAGTACACAACATTGTATATCAAAGACTTAAGCATCTGAAAATTGTGGTATCCAAGGGAGGTCCTGGAACCAATCAGCCACTGATACTGAGTGACAATTGCACTTAACTGACTAAAAGGCTGCAATGGACTGAGTTAGTGAATTACCAGTCATTGAGGCGTTTAAGCACAAACCAGAAAGCTTTATTTTAGAGTCAGTAGAGGGTATGCCTTCTCAGAGAGAGAGAGAGAGAGAGAGAGAGAGAGAGAGAGAGAGGATATTGAAACTGACAAATGTTTTTCTACTTAAAGATATTAAGATATGCCCACTGAATTAGATCTGTCAGTGTAAGAGCAATTATAACAATTTTTTATGAAGGAGCAAGGACCAGAGTACTACACTAAAAATCAGAATAATGCATCAGTTTAAGTTTGTACTGGGATAATCAGAGGTAAAAAATCACTGGGCCATAGATTCTGTCAAGGAACAACATACAGAATGTGTAGTAAAAGAATAATAGCCATCGGTCATTTACATATGAAGGCAGATGAGATAGTTTGTGAGAAAATATTAAAACTAGAGATTTTCCAAATAATTATGCAACATTCTGCATTATATAATTAAAATATTTTCTGCAGGGTTGGGAGGAGTCTTTAAGCATTGTATTAGCTATTATTAAACATAAAGCTTCCTATAAGTAATAACCTTCTTTGATTAAAAAAGTCTGAAGCCTAATGCTTTTTGAATAGAAAAAAAAAATCGCATTCTTTTGTGACTGGTCAAGAAAATAGCTCATGGTTTTCTTGATAATCGTGTCCATTGCATCCAAAACATGTAAAAGCATATTGATTTTTACTTTTTCTTCCTTTCCCAAAATAAAATAGCAATGTTCTTTCACCTATGGTGCTGAAAATTTTCCTATGATCTGTGAAAACCATTGCTGTAGGATACTATTGAATTTTAGCAAGATGTTAAAAAGATGGTTACATATATACAAATTAGGTTCTGTAGGTACACAGGCCAGGATAAAATCATAAGGACTATTAATCTTTATGCTTTAGGGCATGCACTGATCACCAGCTGAGGTCAGGAAGACTTTCTTCTTTAATATAGTATTTCACACTTAGGTTCATTGGAGTTGAGGTGAGGCATGATTTTCAGTGAAGCTTTTAATTTTAACCACTGTTGGACACGATGCCAGATTTGGTGTCTCATTGGTTGGATTTGTTATGGTTTTAATGCTAATTAGACAGTATTTTTCAAGGATGTAGAGGTTAAAACTGACAATGAAATGATCATACTTTACAAATAAATCATAGTCTTTGCAATACATAATTACGGAAGAGTCCATAACCATAGCTGGTTAATATTAAAATGTCTGTGGGACTAGTTGACATTATTTTTCACCAGTTCCTTAATGAGACTGCTATGTATAAACTGCTAGAGCAAAAACATAAAAAGTATGCTTAAAAATGAAAGCCACTTAAAAACAATTGTAGCTGTGAATTGTTATCATCAAATATCTCTGAATTTAAGACTTCAAGGCTATTTTGTTTCCAGTATAACTCCTAAACTATTCCAAGAGAGTCTAGAAATCTCAGGGTATATAAATCCTTATTTATAATACACATATTACAAAATTATTTTGAATAAAATCAGTAAAACTGATAATCCACATTATTTTATTCTCCTGCAACTATTTTGCCTTATTAAAACACAATTATTTTTGAACTTCATTTTCATTCTTACTTCTATTATTGTGAGGGAAAAAGCATTGAATTTGGAGCCAATTTGGTCAGGGTCTTGTCTCAATCTCACTGCCAATAAATTTAGGCAAGTTATTAACCTAACCGGGACTTAATTTCTGGTTTGTAAAGTGAAGTAATTGGTCTAATATTATATGAATGGGTTTTAGCTCACTACCTCAAGTATCATTGGTGTTTTGGTGGTGTGAATTACTTACCAGATAGATATCCTACTACCAACGTGGATTTGGTAACCATCAGCATGTACTAGTTTTCAAATAATAGTTTATGTCAGAATCATCTGTTATACTTGTTTAATTTGGAGATTTATGGGCCAAACTCTAGAAATGTTGATTTCTTAAGGCTGAGTTGGGTCCAGGTAGCTGCATTCTAAACAGTCATACCAACTAGTTCTAGACTTTAAAAACCTCTCCAGAGACATTCTAAAAATAAAGCTTATGTTTTGATTATGTTGGTTAAGAGAAACTAAGTTCAACCCTAACAGTAGCTGCTAACTTATTAGTGCTATTGTGGCCAAAAGCTAGTTATTCAGTGATAACCAATTCACAAAATTCTTTAAAGGTAAACTTTGTGCACAGCTCATAGGACAATTGAAAGGCAAAGAAAAAAAAAATTACCTGGCATGCTCACTGTGCCTTCAAAGAAACTCCCAATTTAATGATAAAACTGGTAAACTATTAAATCACTAGTCCCCACAATTGCTCTTATAGCTATTATCTAGATGTTCAGATCAAGTTTATAATAGACTCCTCCTTGTCCTGTGTGACAGTGCTAAAGTATAAAGACAGAAATATTAAAATAATGCCAAATCAAAATAACCCAACTTAAAAGAAAACTTCCCATTGTATTTCAACAAAAGTATACATTTCTTAGGAGCCCAAACTATGTGCTAATTCACTTCCTCTACCATCCTGGGCAAAGCTATCTAGCTTTACCTACTATTAGCAACTTTCTATGGAGTTTTGTTGTGAAAGGGATCTGCCTACATGTCTTGCTGATTAACAATTAATATTCAGCTGTATTCTCTCTACACCAAAATGCATTTACCCCTGTCTACCACTGAAATTACTGTTACTACCCCTAGTGATATCTACAAATTAGCTGCATGACTTTCTATGAGCACCGCTGGCTCTTTCCTTTGACTGATACATTGTTACCGAACCCCCAAACCTTCCCCTTCTTGGCCTTTCAAGTCATTAGAAGTCATTAGAAATAGCTACTTGAAGCTCTAGTAAAATAAAAATCATTTCTCATTTCTATTGGTATACAATGTCATCTGACCACTAGGCAAAAAGGCTGAATATGACTTCTTACGACACAATTTTATGATGACTACAAAGAATGTTTATTTTTTGAATACCATTGTTTAAACTTGTTTTCTGGAAAAATAAAGTAGCTTCCTCACTGATATCTTTATTTTTTGAAGACAGCTGATCCACCTCTTTCTATACAGTATGTTCCACATTAAGGCATTATCTACGCTGTTGACTCCATTAATTTTGTTACTTTTATTAGCAAAGTTTTGGTGTTGGGTCCTGTAGCAGTGACAAGCATTCCTAGAAGCTAATCTGACAGATAATGACTCCATTAAGTGTTGGATACTAATTGGTTTACAGGAGAGGCCTGAAATTAATTGATGTAAATAAATGAGCACGTGAGCATGTTATCATCGCAGTTTGGAGTTTCAAAATACCAGTGACTTTTAAAACCTTCATTTTCAGGAAAATGTAATGCTTAGGAACTTCATGAATAATTAAAATTTGGCAATAGGTCAGAATACCAAACAAGAAATTCAAATTCTTCATACCCTTTTCTAGGCAAGGTGGTGTCTGTGTATGAATTATCTTCATACTAAATGACTTATATAAAAATTAGATTTTAACTACTTCTTCATTGCAATTGTTCCTGCAACTACTAGCCACCACCAATATCACTGAGGTATTGGTTCCAGGATCCCCTGTACATACTGAAACCCATGGCTCCTCAAGTTCCTTATATAAAATGTGTGTAATATTTGCATGTAACCTACACACAACTTCCATTTTTAAATTACCTATAATACCTAATACAATGCAAATGCTATGTAAATAGTGTTATACTATATTTTAAAATTTCTATTATTTTTATTGTGGCATTTCATATTTTTTTTTTGAGACAGTCTCATTCTGTCACCCAGGCTGAAGTGCAGTGGCACAATCTCAGCTCACTGCCACCTCTGCCTCCTGGGTTCAAGTGATTCACTTGCCTCAGCCTCTTGAGTAGCTAGGATTACAGGCATGCACCACCACACCTGGCTAATTGTTGTAGTTTTAGAAGAGATGGAGTTTCACCATGTTGGCGAAGCTGGTCTTAAACTCCTGAACTCAGGTGATCCACCTGCCTCAGCCTCCAAAAGTGCTGGGATAACAGGCATGAGAGACCACACCTGGCCTCATATTGTTTATTTTCACTGCAAGCTTGGTTGAATTTTCAGATTCAAAACCTATGGATCACCAGTCAAAATTACTATTATTAAAAAGTAAAATAATAATAGACACTGATGAAGTCATAGAAAAAATGGAATGCTTATACCCTATTCCTGAAAGTGTGAATTAGTTCAGCCACTGTGGAAAGCAATCTCGAGACTTTTTAAATAACTGAAGATGGAACTACCATTCTGCCCAACTGGGTATATACCAAAAAGAAAAATCATTCTGCCAAAAAGACACATGCACTTTTATGTTCATCAGAGCACTATTCACAATAGCAAAGATGTGGAATCAACCAAGATGTCCTTCACTTGTGGACTGGATAAAGAACATGTGGTACATGCACACCGTGGAATACTATGCAGCCATTTAAAAAAATGAGATAATGTCCCTTGCAGCAACATCGATGGAGTTGGAGGCCATTATCCTAAGTGCATTTATGCAGGGAAAGAAAGCTAAACACTACATATTTTCACTTATAAGTGGGAGCTCAACATTGGGTATACATGGATACAACGTTGGGAACAATAAACACTGGGGACTACCAAAGGGGGGAAGGTGAGGAAGGAGGCAAGGACTAAAAAAATTACCTATTGGGTACTATACTCATCACCTAGGTGATAGACTCTTAGTCCAAACCTCTGTGATACACAATTTATGCATGTAACAAACCTGCACATATACCCCCTGAACATAAAAGTAGAAAAAACAAAAATAATAAAAGCATATGTACACACACATACACACAAACACACAGAAAACAGAACATCTGGATGCAGAGAGCTGACTGTATAACACAATTTACATAATAATTTCTCTTCTTATTGTGTATTTCACTTATCTCTAGTATTTTTTTATTTCAAATAATACTGCAAATAATGTCTGTAGCTTCATCACATATGTTCTTAGGATGTATTTCCAGATGTGGAATTACTATTCAGAATGTGTTCTTGTTATATATTGCCAACTTGTTCTCCTAAACAGTTATTAAAGATTTCCATACAGAGGTGGTAGAATGAAATGAAACCACAAAAGCTCCTTTCCATTACATAACAAAACTAGTAAAAATATTAAAAAGAAAAGAAAATGACATAAATCATTTTTTAAAAATTACTAATGACAAAGTCATGCTTTTATGTCATAAATTTGAAAGCTTGTGACAGTAGAAAGAAACTGAGTTCTGATTCACTCCCAAGTGTAACTTTTAAAAAGTGAGGTGAAATTCACATAATATACTATTAACCACTTTAAAGTGAATAATTCAGTGGATTTAGTATATTCACAATGTGGTGAAATCCCCAACTCTATGATTTCAAAATGTTTTCATTATTCCAGAACACTCAGCATTTATAAGTAATCATTCCCCATTTCTTATTTCCCTCTGCCTGAGCAACAACTAATGTGCTTTTTTGTCTGTATAGATTTTTATATTTTGAGTATTTTATAGGCAATACTCAAACAATATGTGATTTTTTTCTCTCTGACATATTTCACTTAGCATATTGTTTCTGGAGTTCATTCAAATTGTACCTTATACCAGTACTCCATCACTTTTTATGACTGAATAATATTTCATTGTATGTGTGTACCAAAATTTGTTTGTTCATTCATCCATTGATGAACATTTTGGTTATCTACATCTTTGGCCATAATTAATACACTGCTATAAACATTTATGTGTAAGTTTCTGTATTAACACGTTTTAATTTCTCTTGGACCACCTAGAAGTTGAATTCCTGGGTTATATGGCAATTCTGTTTAACTTTTTTAGGCATAACTAAACTGTATTCAACAGCAGCTGTATCATTTTACATTCCCACCAGTAATATAGGAGGGTTATTTTATCAACGCATCCTTACTTGTTAATTTATTTTTTCTCTAACTACAGTCCTCATAATGGCTGCAAAGTATTATTTCGTTGTGGTTATGATTTGAATGTCCTTTATGAACATTGATGTAAACATAGTTGTTTACCATTTTAATATTATATTTAAATAAATGTCTATTTAGATACTTTGACAATTTCTAATTGAGTTATTTATCTTCTTATGTTAAGTTGTAAGTATGCTTTATTTTTTATGCATACCAAGCTTTAAAAGATATATCATTTGGAAATGTTTTTTTCCCATTCTGTAGATTGCCTTTCTACTTTCTTGACAATATGCTTTGATGCACAGAAGATTTTAATTTGTATGAAATCCAATTTGTCTTTTATTTCCTTTTGTTTTTTGTGTTTTGGGTGTGGTATCTAGGACTCCATTGCCAAATCCAAAGCCATATATCCTTTCCCCATTGCTTGATTTTGTCAGATTTGTCAAAGATCAGATGGCTGTAGATATGTGGTGTTTTTTTTTTTTTTTCCCTGAGGCTTCTGTTCTGTTCCTTTCGTCTATATATCTGTTTTGGTACCAGTATCATGCTGTTTGGTTACTGTAGCCTTGTAGTATTATTTGAATCCCAACCAAAGGTCACCAACATCCAAGACCAATAGTGGATAAATCCATAAGGATGAGGAAAAACTAACACAAAAAGGCTGAAAATTCCAAAAACCAAACGCCTCTTCTCCTCTAAAGGATCACAACTCTTTGCCAGCAAAGAATAAAACTGGAAGGGGAACGAGTTTGACAAATCGGCAGAAGTAGGCTTCAGAAGGTGGGTAATAACAAACTCTTTTGAGCTGCAGGAGAATGTTCTAACCCAATGCAAGGAAGTTAAGAAACTTGAGAAAGGTTAGAAGAATTGTTAACTAGAATAACCAGTCTAGAGAAGAATATAAATAACCTGATGGAGCTGAAAAACATAACATGAGAACTTCATGAAGCATACACAAGTGTCAACAGCTGAATGGATCAAATAGAAGAAAGAATATCAGAGATTGAAGATTAATTTAATGAAAAAAATGTGAAGAAAATATTAGTGAAAAAGAATAAAAAGAAAGCTCCAAAATACATGGCACTGTGTGAAAAGACCAAACCTAAGTTTGATTGGTGTACTTGAAAATGACGAGGAGAATGGAAACAAATTGGAAAACTCTTCAGAATATTATCCAGGAGAACTTTCCCAGCCTAGCAAGACAAGTGAATATTCAAGTACAGGAAATTAATAGTAAAAGACTGAATTATTTCCTTCTATGGTGAACAAAATAAGAATATCCACTCTCATCACTTCTATTTAACATTGCTCTGTATGTCCTATCCAATGCAATCGGGAAAAAAAAAAAAAGAGAAGAAAATGACATAGAGATTGGAAAGGAATGTTAAAATTGTTCTTATTTGAAGATAGCACAGATAATCACAAGGAATAGAAAAATATGTTCTTTGAATTGAAAAGTGAGGTTAGCAAAGCACAGGATGCAAAGTCAACATGTTAAAATCAATCACATTTTATAATAGAGTGATCAATCCGAAATTAAAATTTTAAAAATACCACCTACTAGAGCGCCACAAAAATGAAATACCTAGGTGTAAATCTAACAAAACCATAGAAGACTCTGCACACTAAAACATAAATGCTGATAAAGTAATCAGAGAATGATTAAGTAAGCAAAGAACATACTGCATTCATGGAATGAAAAACTCTATATAGTTAGATCAATTCTGCCTATATTAATTCATAGATTTAATGCAATTTCAGTCAAAATACCATATGTTCTTATAGATTCAGACAAGTGACTTCTAAAAATTTTATAGGAATCCCTAGGATGTAAAATAGTTAAAATATTTTGAAAAAGAAAAAAGTTGTAGAATTCAGACTACCTGATATATAATACTATCTTGAGAGCTATAGTAACCAAGTTATGATATTGGTAAAGGTCTAGACACCTAGATCAATGGAAAATAATGGAGAGTCCAGAGATAGATCCACACAAATATTGTCAATTTATTTTTTACACAAATACAAAGGCAATTCAACAGAATACATTTAGGTCTTTCAACAGAGAGTATTGAAATACTTGGACATCTATATGCTAAGTGAATACATGCATGAATGTATTCTAATCCAAATTGTGTAAGTCACACAAAAAATTGAGGTAAAATGTGTAAGATATCTAAATGTAAAATGTAAAACTATCTATATATTTTTATTACACTTTAAGTTCTGGTGTACATATGAAGAACGTGCAGGTTTGTTACATAGGTATACATATTCCATGGTGGTTTGCCGGATCCAACATCCCATCATCTGCGTTAGATATTTCTCCTAATGCTCTCTTTCCCACAGCCCTCCATCCCCCTGCTTTCCCTCTCCTCACCCCCCACCACCTGACAGGCCCCAGTGTGTGATGTTCCCCTGCCTGAGTCAATGTGTCCTCATTGTTCAACACACACTTAAGAGTGAGAACATGCAGTGTATGGTTTCCTGTTCTTGTGTCAGTTTGCTGAGAATGATGGTTTCCAGCTTCATCCATGTCCCTGCAAAGGAAATGAACTCATCTTTTTTCATGGCTGCATAGTGTTCCATCCTGTACATGTGCCACATTTTCTTTATCCAGTCTATCTTTAATGGGCATTTTGTTGGTTCCAAGTCTTTGTTACTGTGAACAGTGCCACAATGAATATACGTGTGCATGAATCTTCACAATAGAATGATTTATAATCCTTTGGGTATATACACAGTAACGGGATTGCAGGGTCAAATGGTATTTCTATTTCTAGACCCTTGAGGAATCGTCACACTGTCTTCCACAATGGTTGCACTAATTTACACTTCCACCAACAGTGTAAAAACATTTATATTTCTCCACATCCTCTCTAGCATCTGTTGTCTCCTGATTTTTTACTGATCACCATTCTAACAGATGTGAGATGGTATCTCATTGTGGTTTTGATTTGCATTTCTATATTGATCAGTGATGATGAGCTTTTTTTCATGTGTTTGTTGGCTGCATAAATGTCTTATTTTCAGAAGTGTCTCTTCACATCATTTGCCCACTTTTCGAATGGATTATTTGTTTCATTTTTCTAGTAAATTTCTTTAAGTTCTTTGTAGATTCTGGATATTAGCTCTTTGTCAGATGAGTAGATTGCAAAAATTTTATCCCATTCTGTAGATTGCATGTTCACTCTGATCATCATTTCTTTTGCTGTACAGAAGCTCTTAAGTTTAATTAGATCCCTTTTGTCTATTTTGGCTTTTGTTGCCATTGCTTTTGGTGTTTTAGTCATGAAGACCTTGCCCATGCCTATGTCCTAAATAGTATTGCATAGGTTTTCTTCTGGGATTTTTATGGTCTTGCATTTACATATTTAATCCATCTAATGTTAATTTTTGTATAAGGTATAAGGAAGGAATCCAGTTTCAGCTTTCGGCATATGGTTAGACAGTTTTCTCTACACCATTTGTTAAATAGGGAATTCTTTCCCCATTGCTTGTTCTTGTCAGATTTGTCAAAGATCAGATGGTTGTAGATGTGTGGTGCTAACTTTGAGGCCTCTTTTCTGTTCCATTGGTCTATATCTCTGCTTTGGTAAAAAAGGATAATGCTGTTTTGACTACTATAGCCTTGTATAATTTGAAGTCAGGTAGTGTGATGCCTCAGCTTTGTTTTTGTTTTGCTTAGGATTGTATTGTCTATTAGGGCTCTGTTTTTGTTTCCATATGAAATTTAAGGTCATTTTTTCCAATTCTGTGAAGAAAGTCAATGGTTGCTTGATGGAGATAGCATTGAATCTATAAATTACTTTGGGCAGTATGGCCATTTTCAAAATATTGATTATTCCTAACCAGGAGCATGGAATGTTTTTCCATTTGTTTGTGTCCTCTCTTATTTCCTCGAGCAGTGGTTTGTTGTTCTCGAAGAGGTCATTCATATCCCTTGTTAGTTGTATTCTCAGGTATTTTATTCTTTTTGTAGCAATTGTAAATGGGTGTTCACTCATGATTTTAGTCTGTTCATCTGTTATTGGTGTATAGGAATGCTTGTAATTTTTGCACATTGATTTTGTATTCTGAGTCTTTGCTGAAGTTGCTTATCAACATATCAGCCTAAGGGAATTTGGGGTTGAGAGGATGGGGTCTTCTAAATATACAATCATGTTGTCTGCAAATAGAGACAATTTGACTTCCTTTTTTTTTGTAACTGAATACCCTTTATTTCCTTTTCTTGCCTCATTGATCTTTTCAAAAATCCAACTCCTGGATTCATTGATGTTTTAAAGGGGTTTCTTGTGTCTCTTTCTCCTTCAATTCAGCTGTGATCTTAGTTATTTCTTGTCTTCTGCTAGTTTTGAATGTGTTTGTTCTTGCTCCTCCAATTCTTTTAACTGTGATGTTAGGGTGTCAATTTTAGATCTTTTCTCCTTTCTCTTGTGGGCATTTAGTGCTATAAATTTCCCTGTACACAGTGCTTTAAATGTGTCCCAGAGATTCTGGTACATTGTGTCTTTATTCTTATTGGTTTCAAAGAAAATTTTTATTTCTGCCTTCTTTTTATTATTTATTCAGTAGTCATTCAGGCATAGGTTGTTCTGTTTCCATGTAGTTGTGAGGTTTTGAGTGAGTTTCTTAATCCTGAGTTCTAATTTGATTGCACTGTGGTCTGAGAGACTATTTGATATGATTTCTGTTCTTTAGCATTTGCTTAGAAATGTTTTACTTCCAATTATGTGATCAATTTTAGAATAAATGTGGTGTCGTGCTGAGGAGAGTGTACATTGTGTTGATTTGGGGTGAAGAGTTCTGTAGGTGTCTATTAGGTCCACTTGGTCCAGATCTGAGTTCAAGTCCAAGGCATCCTTATTAATTTTCTGTATTGTTGATCTGTCTAATATGGACAGTGGGATGCTAAAGTCTACCACTATTATTGTGTGAGAGTCTAAGTCTCTTTGCAGGTTGTTAATAACTTGCTTTATGTATCTGGGTGCTCCTGTATTGGGTGCATATATATTTAGGATCGTCAGCTCTTCTTGTTGTATTGATCATTTTACCATTATGTAATACCCTTCTTTTTTTCTTTTGATCTTTGTTGGTTTAAAGTCTGTTTTATGAGAGACTAGAATTTCAATCACTGCTTTTATTTGCTTTCCATTTGCTTAGTAAATCTTCCCCAATTCCTTTATTTTGAGCCTATGTGTGTCTTGCACGTGAGATGGGTCTCTTGAATACAGCACACTGATGGTTCTTGACTTTTTATCCAATTTGACAATCTGTGTCCTTAAATTGGGGCTTTTACTCCATTTCCATTTAAAGTTAATATTATTATATGTGAAACTGATTCTGCCATTATAATGCTAGCTGACTGTTTTGCCAGGTAGTAGATGCAGTTTCTTCATACTGTCAATGATCTTTACAATTTGGTATGTTTTTGCAGTGGCTGATACCAATTCTTCCTATCCATGTTCAGTGCTTCCTTCAGGAGTTCTTGTAAGGCAGGCCTGATGGTGACAAAATCTCTCAGAATTTGCTTGTCTGTAAAGGATTTTATTTCTCCTTTGGTTATGAAGCTTAGTTTGGCAGGATACGAAATTCTGGGTTGAAAGTTATTTTCTTTAAAAATGTTGAATATAGGCTCCCACTCTCTTCTGGCTTGTAGTATATCTGCTGAGAGATCTGCTTAGAGTCTGATGGGCTTCCCTTTGTGGGGAACTCAACCTTTCTTTCTGGCTGCCCTTAGCATTGTTTTTCTCCATTTTGGCCCTGGTGAATCTGACGATTATACGTCCTGTGATTGCTCTTCTAGGGGAATATTTTTGTGGTGTTCTCTGTATTTTCTGAATTTGAATGTTGGCCTGCCTTGCTAGGTTGGGGAAGTTCTCCTGGATAATATCCCAAAGAGTGTTTTCCAACTTGATTTCATTCTCCCTGTCACATTCAGGTACACTGATCAAACATAGTTTTGCTATTTTCACATAATCCAGTATTTCTTGGTGGTTTGCTCATTTCTTTTCACTCTTTTTTCTCTAATCTTGCCTTCTCTTTTTATTTCATTGAGTTGATCTTCAATCTCTGATATCCTTTTTTCTGCTATGAAACTTGTGAATGCTTAATGAAGTTCTTGTGCTGTGTTTTTCAGCTCCATCAGGTTGTTTATGTTCTTCTTTAGACTGGTTATTCTAGTTAGCATTTCATCTAATCTTTTTTCAAGGTTCTTAGCTTCCTTGCATTCTGTTAGAACATGCTCCTTTAGCTTGGAGAGTTTATTATTATCCATCTTCTGAAGTTTGCTTCTGTCAACTTGTCAAACTCATTCTCCATCTAGTTTTGTTCCCTTGCTGGTGAGGAGTTGTGATCACTTGGAGGAGAAGAGGTTTTCTGGTTTTTTGAACTATCAGCCTTTTTGCACTGGTTTCTTCCCATCTTTGTGGACTTATCTATCTTTGGTCTTTGAAGTTGGTGACCTTTGTATGGGGTCTCTGAGTGGACGTCCTTTCTGATGATGTCGAAACTATTTCTTTCTGTTTGTTAGTGTTCCTTCTACCAGTCAGGACCCTCTGCTGCAAGTCTGCTGGAGTTTGCTGGAGGTCCACTCCAAACTTTGTTGTCTGAGAATCACCAGTGGAGGCTGCAGAACAGAAAAGATTGCTGCCTATTTCTTCCTCTAGTAGCTTCGTCCCAGAAGGGTACCTGCCAGATGCCAGCCAGAGCACTCCTGTATGAGGTTTCTGTTGGCCCCTACTCAGAGGTTTCTCCCAGTCAAGATATACAAAGGTCAGGGAGCCAATTGAGGAGGTAGTCCATCGATTATCAGACCTCAAATGCTGTGCTGGGAGATCCATTGCTCTCTTCAGAGCTGCCAGGCAGGGAGATTTCTGTCTGCTGAAGCTGTACCCACAACTGCCCCTTTTTCCAGGTGCTCTGTCCCAGAAAGTTTGGGGCTTTATTTGTAAGTCCCTGATGGGTACTGCCTTTTTTCAGAGATGTGCTTCTTAGTGAAGAGGAAGTCAAGTCACACAGTCTACCTGCAGAGGCCTTGCTGAGCTGCCATGGGCTCTGCCCAGTTTGAACTTCTGGGTGACTACGTTTACACAGGTGAGGTTAAAACTGCCTTCTTGAGACTCAGGAATGGTGCACACCCCTCCCACTACAGAGTTTGAATGTCCTAGGTTGGGCTCAGACTGCTGTGCTGGCTGTGAGAATCTCAAGCTAGTGGATTTTAGCTTGCTTGTCTTCATCGGGGTGGGACCTGCCAAGCCAGATCATTTGGCTCCCTGGTTTTAGCCCCCCTTTCCAGGGGAGTGAATGGTTCATTCTCACTGACATTTCAGGTGCCATTGGTGTATGAAAAAAAAAAAACTGCTGCAGCTAGCTTGGTGTCTTCCCAAATGGCCTCTCAGTTTTGTTCTGGAAACCCCAGGCCCTGGTGTTGTAGGAACCAGAGGGAATCTCCTGGTCTATGGATTATGAAGACCATGGAAAAAGTGCAGTATCTGGGTGGGAGTGCAGGGAATAGTCCCTAATGGCTTCCCGTGGCTAAGAGAGGGAGTTTTTCAGCCCCTTGCACTCCCACGTGAGGTGACGCCCTGCCCTGCTTTGGCTCACTGTTTTTGGGCTGCACCAACTGTCAAACCAGTCCCAATGAGGTGAACCACCTACCTCAGTTGGAAATGCAGTGATCACTTGCCTTCTGCATTGCTCTCACTGGGAGCTGCACTTCAGACCTGTTCCTATTTGGCCATCTTGCCAGTGCCCCCACATAATTTATTTTTTTTAGATAAAACATGGAAGGCAATATTTTTATCTTTATACTGAGTAGGGGCCTTGGACGTGAAACAGCAAGCATGATCCATGATCTATAGGACTCCATCCAAATTTAAATATTTTCTTTGGCAAAATAAATTTAATGGAATTAAAACACTGAAAGAAGTCTTTAAAATAACATACATAGAAATTAATAGAAGATGGCCGATTAGGAGCAGCTCAGGATTGCAGCTCCCAGTGAAAGCGCAGAGGGTGAGTGGATGCCACATTTCCAGACGTATTTTAATTGCCCACAGACCAGGAGATTCCCAGGTGGAGGAGCCCCATGGGTCACCAGCTCAGTTGTTTTGACCGGTGCGGCTGTTTTGCTGGTTCCCTGGTGCGACTGCTCTCTGCACAAAATACACGGGTCTGGGTGCCCTTTTAGCTGGCAAGTGGAGCTGTGGGAAGGAAGAGTCACCCATTCATCTCATTAAAAAGGGGACTGAATCAGGGAGCCAAGTCAGGAGATTCCCGGGGAAAAAAGCGCCATGAGTCTTAGCGCCGCTATTTCAGCCGGTGCAGTAGGTCATCACACGGGAAATCATACAGATCCCGGGGACTTTACAACAGGCAACTGGAACACCTGGGAGAGAGTCTACTGTTCAATGAAAAAAAAAAAGGCTCTGAGGCAGTAAGCCAGGTGATCAGGCGCAGCTGGTCCCACCCCCACAAAAAAAGCAGCAATTGGAAATGCTCTAGGTTGAGAGTTTCACAGCAAGCACAACTGAACACGGGACTGTCCAGTTCTGTGGGGGAGGGGTGTCCACCATTACCGAGGCACTCCACCACTACGGAGGTAGTCCGCCATTGCTGAGGGAGCCTGCCATTGTCGAGGCAACCCACCGTTACAGACCGACTCCGCCATTACAGAATTGGGCCACCATTGCGGAGGCAGTTCTAACTACACCCATATAAACAGGACTGCAGGGAAGTTCACACGGCAGCTGGGCAGAGCCCACAGCAGCTCAGCAAAGCCTCTGAAGGCAGACAGTGACTAGGCTGCCTTCTTGCTGGGCAGGGCAGCCAGGAAAAAAAGGCAGCAGCACAATGGAAACTCATAAAGCACTAACTCCCTGGGACAGAACACCTGGAAAAAAAAAAGTGGTTTATGAGTTCTGCTGCAGCAGACTTAAACGTACCTGTCCAACAGCTCTGAATGAACAATGGAGCTCACAGCTCAGCACTTGAGCTCCTATAAAGGACAGACTGTCTCCTCAAGCAGCTCCCTGACCCCCGTATATCCAAAGAGTCACCTCATAAAGGAGAGATCAGACTGACATTTGGTGGGTATGCTTCTGGGACAAAGATAGCAGAAGAAGAAACTGGTAGCAACCCTTACTGTTCTGCAGCTGCTGCAAGTGATCCCCAGGCAAGCAGGGCCTGGAGTGGACTTCAGCAGTCCTACAGCAGAGGGTCCAGACTGTTAGAAGGAAAACTAAAAAACAGAAATAACTTCATCATCCACAAACTGGACATCCACTCAGAGACCCAATCTGAAAGTCAGCAACTACAAACACGACAGGTGGAAAAATCCACAAAGATGGGAAGAAACCAGTGCGAAAAGGATGAAAACACGCGAAACCAGAACACCTCTCCTCCTACAAGGGATCACAACTCCTCACCAGCAAGGGAACAAGGCTGGATGGAGAATGAGTGTGATGAAATGACAGAATCAGGCTTCAGAAGGTGGGTAATAAGAAACTTC